>PVKB01006173.1:0-71194 GCA_004027205.1 Ctenodactylus gundi | reverse complement strand
TTAATTGCAAAGAAACGGCAATATTATAAAAATAAAATCTGCAAAAAACACTTTAATTAATTAGTCAAAGTCACCATTATTGCTGTTGATTTGTGCCAACATCCTGCATAGGGGATACAGTGAGAAGAGTCAAAATGAAGTCTGATTTTTCTGTCCATATTCCTATTCAAAATCTAATAGTAAGACTGTATCAGAAACAGTAAAAACAACTGAGGAGAATTTTTAAAAATAAAATGACCTAATTAAAAACATGTCCATATCATGACAGCAAAATACACACTGAGGACCATCCAGACTGAAAAATACCACATGAGAACCAAGACCTAAGTTATGAAATACAATATTGTGACCACTGATAAAACCCATATAAAATCTGCAGATTAGATAGTTAACTATTAATGTTATCTTTTGGGCTTTGACCTTATTCTGTTTTCAATGTAAGAGAATAAATATCCTAGGTTAAGGAAACATATGAAAAGTATCCAGGCATGAAACGGAAGTACAGTTGTCACTCTTCAAACAACGTAATTAGAGAGCAGATAACATTAATCAATGTATACCTATCAACGTACAAACGCGCTCACACACAGGCAGGTATCTTTCCATCTAGCATCTACCTATTTACCTATCAACTATCTGTCTTTCTGAAAGACAGACAGGTGGAGCATGACATAGTAAACATTCATGAGATTAACATCAAAAGAAAAGACAAAAGGAAACAGAGTAATAAAATACTTACAATGTGACTCATCTTCTATAATTCTGTCTTCCTGTGACCCAGAGACTCTCCAGCTTCAACTGTGTGTCTGGAAACCAGCAATGCGCTCAAGGAGGGGAGATGTGATGCTTCCACACCCTCAAAAGCCTTTTGTTTCACGAGGACTCACTCCAGCCTGTCAGCAGTATTATATGTTGAAAATAAATCTAATTGTATAAAAACTCTAGTTTTAAGAACCTAACTGCTAATGGTCTGTGTAATTGGATACTCGGAATGTTTAAGAGAAATTGACTGAAATCTGATGATTTGCATTTGCACAGACTGAAATAATTCTAGTGTACTCAGATGCTCTCTCCACACTGCTATGGAGTCATAGAGTAAATATCTGAGCTGCTTTCTGGTGGTTTCCTGACACTCTGCCTCAGGGTGCATGTCCCACACATCAGGCTGAACTTCAGGGGACACAGCTCCTGGTAGAGGTATAAGAGTCCACGTGTAAGAAAGAAGGAATTGCCCATGAATGGAGAAGTATGTCTTTACTTTGGTAGAGCTGTTATCTCCAAAGGGCAGATAGAAGAAGAAAAGAAAACAATGAAAGAGAATCAAAGAGCGAGAGTGTCTGAAACTCAAGGGAAGGAACATTAGCTGTCTGGATAGGTTCCTGAAAATGACTTGTAATCTACCAGTAAAAAATTTCCATGCTGTGGTATTTATACACAATGGAATACTATGCATCTATAAAGACCAACAGCGTGGAGGCCTTTGCAGGCAAATGGAAGAAACTTGAGAACATCATGCGTAGTGAAGTGAGTCAGAAGCAGAAGGTGAAACATCCAATGGTCTCTCTGATATGAGAGTCCCAGATCACAATTCTTATGGAACTTAAAATGAAAAGCAAAGTGATCCAAGTGGGTAGAGTCGGGAGGGAGGGAGGGTGGGGAGGGGTAGGGACAAAAGGAGAACGGGAAAGTCCTTGTCACCTTGACAAGATACGTATGTGCACAAAATGCTCAACTTCATTGTAAACCTTAAATTTTGCGCTTATACATATCAAGAAAATGGGGAAAAATTACCAAGGTTTCAGATGGATACAGGTATGCCTTGACAGATTATTTCAACACAAAATAGCACATACCTACCAGGCATTTCTAAGAAAAATGCACAAAGTCATTCATCAGGCCTTGAAAGAGGAGCTTTGTGGTCCAGTTGGTAATACTTTATACCTCATTCTCAAGGTACAGATACATTGACCGGCAATGGGGTTGGGACACAAAGTAGTTAATAAGAGCGCATGTGAGAACTTAGAGTTGGAAACAAACATATAGAAAGAGATGAAGTCATTGAAGCTGCAGACGAGCGTGTTCCAATTTCTACAGTTTCTCAATGACATCATCACCACAAACAACAATAACAATAAAAATCCCTAAAAGCACAGATTCACAGTCAGGAACTCTCTTTGTATGTTCTCTACCATCCAGTAAATAGAACAGTGGTAATGTTTTCCAAATGCACAAAAGGCAACTAGAACATAAAATGAGTTGCAGTTCATAAATCTGAAGTTGAGTTGTATAGATCTATTAAATATTCATCCACTCTAAGTATAATCTCTAAATCAGAGTAATGATGGCAGCTTAGTACTTTGTTTAGGTGTCGCACTTAGGATTTGTCGTGTGAGGGCTTGCCTTCAGTTACTATGTAGAGCCTCTTTCTTCTCAGGGAGAACACAGCATAACTCCTGGAAACCAAACTGCGCTCTAGGATGGAGCAGTGCTCAGAATAGCAAATAAAAAAGCATGATGAAGTTGAAAGAAGATGGGAAAGCAGGCAATGGGGAAAACTCTCAGGGTGATGAGAGGGCCCAGGATAATTGTCAGGTGTAAAAAAAACTTATCTAACTTTTTTGGTTGTTTTTCATCTGATATATAGTTACATCAGCCTTCTTGGAATATGCAAATAATAAGTAAATAATTTTATAGTTTAGGAATAATTTAATTTTCCTTGTACATCTATCCAAACCCAAAGCAATTACCACTCTTAAGATTTTGGCTCTTTGCAAAAACTTAACGATTCTCCCACATGAAAGTCAATGAACTGAGGATAGACATTATATCTGATGGATCTGCATTTGAGGAAAACACTTGCTAAAGTGCTTTACGTTCAACGAAGAAGCATAGTGACATTGAGATAAAACAATCTTATTTATATCATATGACAGAATCAAGATATGTTACTAAATTATAATTAATATTTGTAGATAAATTCTTAATCTGGGGATACAGACAAAACTGTTTCTTACATTGATTTGAAATATGAAGATTTTTAAATGTTTATTGACTTTACCTACTTACTATATTCATGTCACAGGCTCACCTGCAGAAAAATTTTCAAGAAGATCAAAGATTTGGCAGATGCCCTGCTGTGTGTTTGTAATCTCTCTGTCCCACTTGTTTAGGTATCTCCCACACTTGAGCACTTAGTGCAGCATTACCTTTGTTACCTGATATCCTCGAGATTGTCTCTGTCCCTATATCCTTTGGGTTAGAACTGGACCTCAGGCTCTTACTAGTGGGAGATTGGTGAAACTTTTAAGACACAGGTGAGAAAAGGAAGAAGATGGGAACCTGAAGTCGGTGTGATATCCATGTGCACAAAATTCTCCAGTTCAGCGTGACCATTGTGTATCACAAATACATACTAATTAAAAAGTGGGAGAAGAAAATAAAGGTGGAGCTGAAGCCTTCCATTCACTACGCATGCTCTTGGAAGGTGTTGTTTGGCCTCTTTCTTCAACTTTTTCTTGCTTTCTGTATATGGAGTAAATAGCTTTGTTCCACTAAGCACTCCTTATGGTGATGGACTACCTTTTCTAATGCTCAAAAGCAATAGGACTAACCAACAATGGACTGGAACCAGCACCTCCAAAACTATGAACTGAGACAAGCTTTTTTTTTTTTTTTGTAAAGGTGTCTCATTCAGGTTTTTGTTCTCTCAATTATAATTGTTTATTATACCAATTCTTTCCTGAGACAGTTACACGACCCACAGTAACTTGTGTTTCAGGCTTCCTTGTTTGATTTTCTCATCAAAATAAACCCACTACAAGTCTCATCACATCAATTCCTATATGTGATTGCTGATGACTATTTACATTAATTTGGCTGTTTACCACCCAAATCAAGCAAGATGTCAATCTACCAAGGAAAGATTTTCAAGAGAAAAGATTTCCTATTAATGGATCAAATCGGATGCAGCCAATATTGGGATCTGTTAGTAGGAAATGTTCTTGTGGCTTGCAGCACAAATCATTTTTATGGGGACAATAAATTGTTGTTAGAATGGTGTCTGAATTTCCCAGTTTTGGACAGGTTATATAAAAAGGAGAAATGCATAGAAGATGGAAGTTCTTGAAATAATAAAAGGAAAATGGTTCAAAGAAACACACCTATCTTGAAGGGGAATGGTAACAAGATGAGAATGTTAAGGACATGGAGGCAAATGAGAGGCTATGTGGCATGAGCCTGGGGATGCTGGGCAAGATGGCAGCTAAGTACAAAACTGCACAATACCTTCTCACGGACCCGCTTCAAAAGTTGAGATTATAGTCAAAACCTGTCTGATCAGTGTAGTTAGAAAAGAAAGGGCAGAAATCCTAAAAACAAGTCAGAAGCACAGAAAAAGAGCAGCCCAGGAGGTAGCCCCAGCCAACTGTGAAAACCTTGAACCACAAGTATCCACAGATGAAGGAAAGCCAGGAGCAAGGAACGTCTGACCAAGGTAAGCATAGATACCAGAGAAGTAGGGATTGACAGGCATTGGGGGTTCTTCCCCCTAGAAACAAGTCAGCAGGAAGTGCAAACTGCAAATACACTGAGAGCTTGCCCTATTAAAGGCCTCCTGGAGCCTTGACTAACTTCGGAGAAACAGTCCTCAGCAGCCATAACAGGTAGTATGGGTAAAAGCTAGTAAAAAAACAAACAAACAAACAAACAAAAAAAAAAAAAACAACCAACCAAACAAGCAAAAACCCTGAGCCTTAATTATTTAGAGTAAAGGAAGGGTTAGATGGGCACACCAGGATTTTGAGGGAAATTCTTAGCAGTGTCCAGGAGCTGGTACAGTGAAGGTGGAGGGGAGCAGAGAAAGGCTGCTGAGCTCCTGAATGGCCCAGGTGGTTATGGGAGCACCTCCAAGGGCAGAGACCCTGTCCTGGGGGGGGGGGGAGCCAGGACAAGTGACAAAGCTTTGCTGAGGGAGCTGGGGGTGATCAAGACACGTCAGAAGCTATGCCCTCTCTCACTGCCTATTCCCAGCACAGAACTCAGAGGAATTTCAGTCCCCTGCCCTCCACGCACACATACCCCAATACCCGTTCACAGAAACCTCTCAGCTAGGACGTCAAAGTGAAGTTTCTCAACAGCAAAAATGTGGAAAGGCAAGGCAACAAGACAAACACAGAAATCCCTGAGAACACACAAACTATTGGGGTGGTCCATGAAATACTGGAACTCAAAAGAAAATGAATTAGTTCAAACAAGGTAGTCTTAAAGAAAAGCAAGAAATGATCAGTAGGCCTAAAAAGAAACTTACTAAATGAAGAGTGACCCTAATGCATACAAAGCTTATTGAGCATATAGTAGCCACAAATAAAAAGTTGGCTGAAGTAAATAAGGAAATTCAAGATATGAAGGAATTTCTTTATTTTGATAGAGAAGTAGAAATTCTGAAAAGAAATCTAGCTAAAATTCAGAAATCAAAAAAAAAAAAATCACTTGAAAGTAGGGGAAGTCAACTGTGAGGACAGAATTTCAGACCCTGAAGACCAAGATGGTTTTATCTAGCAAAATTATCCCGGAAAATTGAAAGGGAAGTAAATTTTTTTATGACCAAGAATTTCTGAAGAAATTTGTGGCCACTGGCTCAGCAATGTAGAAAATTCTCAAAGGAAACTTACAGAGTCTGAGATACAAGCACCACCAAAGAACATAGTGGAAAGGAAACATCTAAGGAGAAAGTGTAACGAGAAGAAAAAGCAAAGAACTGACACTAGAAGAGCAGGATAATGACAGGGTCCCACCAAAATTTTAATGTAATAACTCTAAATGCTAACGGTATTAACTTGCCAAGCAAAAGACAAGGACTGGCAAGGTTGAACAAAAAACAAATTCAAACTATTTGTTGTCTGCAAAAGACACATTTTGCCCACAAAGAAACGCACAGACTGAAGGTAAAACACTAGAAACTAATACTAGATGCTACTGTAGGTCAGAAACAAGCATGACTAGCAATACTATTCTCAGACGCTGTAGATTTCAAACCAAAACAGATCAAAAGAAACAAAGATTGTTGCTATATACTGGTAGAAGGAATAATCCAACAGGGATGTCTTACAATTATCAACATATATGCACCCAATGTAGGTGCACCTAGTTAAATGCAACAGAACATACTGGACAGGAACGGCCCAACAGTCCACAATACAATCATACTAGGGGACTTCATTCCCCGTCTCTCACAAATAGAGGGATCGACGGGACAAAAAAATTCAACAAAGAAATACCAGAGCTAAATTACACCATGAAGCAAATGGAACTAACACGTACATGCAGACTAATCTAGCCAAAATCAACGGAATTCACCTTTTTCTTAGCAGCTCATGGGACTTTGTCCAAAATAGACCATATCCTTGGACATAAGATGTGCTTACATAAGTACAAAATAATTGAAATCATTTCCTGTATACTTTCAGATCATAGTGGATTAAAACTTGAAATCAATAGCAAAAACAACTACAAAAACTATTCGGATACATGGAGATTAAAGAATGCATTTTTGAACATAAAACAGATCACAGAAGAAACCAAAATAGAAATCAAGAACTTCCTGAAGTCAATTGACAGTACCTGTGGGATACAATGAAAGCACTGCTAAGAGGGAAATTAATAGCTATGAGTGTACATATGAAAAAAGCAATCTGAAATTAGTGATCTAATGATGCAGCTCAAAGTTCTTGAGAGACAAGAACAAGTCAAATCCAAAGGTAGTAGAAGGAAAGAAATTGTGGAATCAGAGCAGAGATTAATAAAATTGAAACTAAAAAATGAAACAAAATACACAAGAAATGATCAATGAATCAGAGTTCATTCTTTGAAAGGATAAATAAGATTGATAAACCTCTAGCTGCACTCACCAAAAAGAAAAAAAAAGAAAAAATCCACATCAATGCAGTTAAAAAGAAAAAAAAGATGAAATCACAATGAATATTGCCGATATCCAGAGAATTATAAGAAACTATTTCAAAAAACTATATTCAAATATATTTACAAACTCAGTAGAAATGGATAAATTCCTCAACACATATAATATATCAACATTGGGCCAAGAAAATATAGAAATGCTGAATAGAGCAAGAACTAAGGATAAGATTGAGGCAGTAATAAAGGATCTATTAACAAAGAAAATCCTAGAACCTAATGTGTTCACTGCAGAATTTTATCAGAACTTGAGGGAAGAGTTAGTTCCAATGCGCCTTAAACTCTTCTATAAAATTGAAAGAGAAGGAACACTGCCCAACTCTTTTCTGGAAGTAGGTATCATCTTAATCCACAAAAGAGATAAGGACCCAAAAAAGAAAGAAAACTACAAGCCGATTTTCTGATTGAATATAGATGCAAAAATCCTAAATAAGATACTTGCAAACAGAAGGCAACAATTTATTGAAAAGACCATACACCATGACCAAATTTATCCCAGGCTTTATCCCAGGAATGCAAGGCGGGTTCAACACACATAAATCAATTAAGGTAAGACACCACTCAACAAAAGCAAGGACAAGAAAACGCATGGCCATCTCAATGGATGCAGGAAAAAGTCTTTGACAAAATACCACACCCCTTCCCGATCAAAACTCTGATGAAAATAGGTATAGAAGGATCCTGCCTCAAGCTCATAAAAGCAATTTATGGCAATCCTATAGCCAACATTATCCTAAAAGGGAAAAACGGAAAGCACTTCCTCTCAAACCTGGAACATGACAAGAGTGTCCGCTTTTACCACTTCTGTTGAATGTAGTGCTCAAAACCTTTGCAGATAACTTTCAACATGCACCAAAATCAAATCAAAATGAATCAAACATTAGACATTAAAATGGAAAAACTGAACTTGTTGGAAAAAGTCGTAGGTAAAACCCGTGAAGACATGGGAGGAGGCAAGGACTTTCTCAGTAAAACACTCAAAACACAAGAGATAACACCAAGAATCAACCAATGGGATTATATAAATTTTTTTAAAAAAAAGTTTCTGAACAGCAAAGAGAACAATCAATACAGTGAAGAGAACACCCATGGAAAGACAAAAATCTTTGTCAGCTACTCCTCGGACAGGGGACTATTATCCAGAAATTCTAAAGAACTGAAAAAAGCAGGCCCTCCAAAATAAAGGACCTGATCAGAAAAAGGGAAGCTAAAATGAATAAATAAGCCTGCTCATCCATACAATGACAATCATTTTAGGATAAGGCAGGCAAGAAATCCCCATAGTCTTTTTCTAAAACAGAACAGTTCCTGGAATGCCTTTCAAGACTTTAGAGATTGGACAAAAATCCTGGACATAATAATCATGAAGATGAAGAAAAATAGCTCTTACTAGTTCAGGCAAATCTAAAAATCAAATTGAACTAAACTCTGAAGGGGATTCAAAATGCAAATACGCTTGGAGCTCCCACAGCTGTCAGTAAGGAGCAGAGCTCAGGTATGACACAAGCTGTATCTTCTCCTGGGGGAGTCTTCCTCCAATCCTGACTTAGGGAGAGACCAACGTGCAGACTTTCAGGCTCAGAACAGTTCTTGAGACATCTGACTTACTCCTCCTGTCTTAAAGGAGAGCTGAGTAATCATCATATTGTTTTTCTACTGCATTTGCTTTTATATATAGGAGATTATAAAAATGTTTTGGGAGATGGTGCTTGCTTATCTCATCAACAGGTTACTCCACTGTTGAAGTTTAAGCTCTCACATTTCCATCTTTCTCCTGTGTCATATCTGCGACCTTCTCACCTAGCAGGGAACCAACATACAAGATCCTGTAATCCATGCATGCACCATGAACAAACATGCTGAGAGATTTTCCTTCCTTATTGCATCTCTTCTCATTAATGAGATACGAAAATAGAAATCTCAGAGTGGAAAACAGGTAACCTAGGCAGGAGAAAAGGAGGAGGAGCCATAGATTTTTGCTCCTGAGCCAGCGTTGAATTCTGTAACCTGGATACAAGACTTCAGACTCAGAACAGTTTAGATGAATTTATAGAAATATACAAAATACAAAGATAATCTACAAACCTTGTAATTGATATCATTATTATTTTTATTATAATTTATAGAGATTCATGTTGTTCTAACCTCCTCCCCCAGGAGCAACATATCATTTCTAATTCAAATATGCTTCCTGAGCTTAGGACAAAATAGAAGAAGAGGCGGTGTTTTCTATTTTCTGTCCAAGGAGAAGAGGTGTACATTTAATACTGCAGCAGGGTCAAATTTACCTGTGATAACAGTGAAAAGCATCACTGAAAATACGTTTTAAGAACTGAGTGTCACAGGTTAGGTCACATGGCAAAGCCTTCTCTGTAAATACACAACATTCTTTTTGTTGTTTGTGTTAGAGCTTTTAAACATATTGGAAGAAGCTTAAAGTGCTGAGAGAATGCATTTTGAAGATGAACTCAAACTACTTAGCTATGTTTTTTTCTTTAAATTACCTATGATTCCAAAAAGTTAAGTGGAAATACATTTGCAAATGTACTTGAAGTTCAGTGATCTCCAGTGTTTTGAAATTCAGCTGGAGTTGGCTAATGCACAGAGATCTGTCCATTCCTACCTCACTGGTGAGCTGTACCTGGACTCTCAACCAAATCTTTCATCTTCAAAGCCCATAGGAGCTTTCATGTGCAAATTCATTAAGCATCAGTCTCATGTCCTTCACTATTCCTGGAATGTCAGGACACGGGATGAATAACATACTAAGTCTGTGTCTACTTACTATCCTGAGTTTAGAAAAAAAAAACAGCCCTTCACCCAAATAAAAATTTCACAAGCATGATTAGTTTCCAAGAACTCCTACAAAGGTCAAGCAAAGCCTCTTAACACCTATTTAATGCAAATCATGTAAATAAAATTGAATGTATTTACTAGCTAATCTAAGCACACACACACACACACACACACACACACACACACACACACACACACACACAGTGAATCATTATCTGTGCTCCACAAACGAGTGAAATATTTGAGACTAACGAGATGATGTAACTTGCTCAAAGTCAATGTGTTAGGAAATGACAGAATTGAGTCACTTCCTTATACCCAAAGACCACGATGAAGTATGTTATACCCCTCCCGTCATCGCAATACCTGCAGAGAAGTTACAAAAGTTTGACCGTTGGGTCGCTGCTTTATTTCTTTGAAATATTCATCTCTCCCTGATACTGAACACTTCCACACAATATTCTTTTACTTACAGCCGGAGACGGGGTTTCCACCTTAATCTTCTGATTGAAATTTGAGCTCAGAATAAAATTTAATGTACCTGACAAGGGGTATAGAAATTTATTCTTAATGAAGCAAAGCTCTAGATTAGAAAATCAATGATAGAGGAATTTTGGGGAACAGATTTTCTTGCTGTCTTTAAATCACTTTACTTCAACTTGTGTTGAATAACACTTAACAGAAGTATTTTTTAAGAATAACACCTCAGATATAATACTTTAGTCTTTAATAATGTTGCTAAATGATATGACAACCTGAATATATTAGAATGCAAGTGTGCAAATGCAGGTCAGCTGCAATATTTTAAGGTTATAAACTGCATAGTTTATATAATTTTAGAAATTCCTGGCCACTTACAGCAGGGATCCACACATAAGTAAAAATTCTTAGAATTCACAATGTTATCATTGATTAGAACAGTCATTCTTATGTCTAAAACAAGTCCTGAATAATCAAAGATTATTCTGACATGCTAAAACATGTTAGTTGAAGTCAACTATAGTTATTCTACACAGATGATAACATCTATATTGTTTAATATCCTTGGTGTCTCCCTTGTGAATTTTAGTTTGACTCAAAGCATTTAAACTAAATATTATTTTAAATACTTTCCAGTTCCCAAAAATATTTGTCAATTCTTCCTCTATTTTGAAAATTACTTTTTAACTAAAAAAATCCATTCAACAAATTCAGCAAGTCTACTGCATTTTCATCTTATATTTTGTACATTATTTCAGGTAATACAAAAGAGGTGGAATTAAAGAGTTTTATTCTTGTACATATGTTTTTATTGTGGTTTGAATCTGGAAAGTCCCCCCCAAAAAACTCATGTAGTTGGATGTTATGGATTATCTATGGAACCGTGTGCTGTTAGCAGACAGGGCCTGGTCTGGAGGGGTGGATTGATTATGGGCATGTGGTAGATTATAGGTAGGCATGTGGGAGATTATAGATCACGGTTTGTGGTGGATTAAGGGCTTGCTGTAGATTGCATTTGTGTGGCATGTTACTTTCTGCATGTGACCTGGAAGGGGATTAACGTCAAGGGACAGTATATTGAGGCTGGATCAAAAAGGGGTGGATTGCTGGGACAGAACTTGAAGGGTATATGTGAATTCCTTTCTCTCTTCTTTCCGGGAGGTGGTTTCCTGTTTGCAATGCTGTGAGGAGCAGCCTCCACCTCCTCCTCCGCCATGTGCGTCTGCTCTTACTGGCCAGCTATGAACGGACTATAACTTTCTGAAACTGAGATGAAATGATCTCTTTCTCCCCTAATTTGTGCTTGTTGGGTATGGAGTCACAGTGATAAGAAGCAACTAAGAATTTTTTTTTTTTTAGTGTAGCAGGTTGATATACAGATAGTTATCAGTTAAATGAGTGTTACATTGAAAAATGAAGAAAGTGGGCAGAGAAGAATGTCAGGGAGGTGCAGGAATCTGTCATTCTTTTTCAATAAGATGGTAACTGAGAGGAGAGGATGACCACCTGGGGCAGCATATTTGATGGGGAAAAAATGGCATGAGCCAAATACCAGCAGTAAAAGTATGTCCAGAATATGTTAGAAGTAGCAAGTGCCTGTGGCTGGCTCCATAGACCTGTCCTGGGGTCATGTTGATAAAGACCTGTTAAAACAATCAATAAGCCTGGGATTGTGGGGAACCTATAGAAGATTAGAAGGTATTTATTTTAAGTGATATGAAGTCCAGTAAAGTACTGCTTGGGTGGCCTTGTATAGCAAAGATGCTGGCTACTGGGAAGAATAGAAATATGGAGGCAGCTAAAATTCAGGCAAGACCATGGCAACTTGGATCAAAATGCTCTCACTCTCTGTACTACAGGAGTCTCCTTGTCTTAGTCACTTCTCATGACTGGGACAATATCCAACACCCTCAATGTAGAGCAGAGTATGTTTATTTTAGCTCAGTTTCAGAGGCCTCAGCCCTTCCATGATTAGCAGATGATCAGTTTTTAGGCAGGAAAGGCAGTAATAGAAGGGCCTGGGGAAAGAGCTACTCATCCCCTTACAGAAAGAAAGTAGAGAGAGGAGAGAGGATCTGGGGAACGTGTGTGAGGGTGTGGGGGTACATCCTTCATTGTGACACTTTCAGTGACCTATCCCTCTAGTGAGAGACAATATGCCATCACGTCATAGCAACACATGATATCTCCAGTGGATCGATCCTCTGATAAATGTCTCATCTTCATGACTTAATCACGTGCCAAACACATAAAATTCGGGAAAATATTTTGGATTTAAACCACAACATCTCTCTTTCTGCTTCTCCTCCCACTGATGTGTGAAACTTTAGATAGCAGTGAATGATCCACATGCATAAGTGTGTGTGTGTGTGTGTGTGTGTGTGTGTGTGTGTCTGTGTGTGTGTGTGTGTGTGTGTATGTGTGTGTATTTCTAATAAATGCAGTCACCTCTCAGTATCTTTAAGAGATTTGTTCCCAGACACTGCTTTAAATACCATAACCCTCACTCAAGTTCCTTATGTAAAATGTTGTGGTATTTCCATATAACCTAGACATATCCTCCCCATGTAGTTTAAGTCGTTTCTTTAAATCATTTGCATTTAAAATACTGAATATAATGTAAATGCTATGTGAATATTTATTATAAAATATAGTTTAGGAAGCAACAAGAAGAAAGTCTGCTCAAGTTAGTGCAGACATATTATTATGTTTTTTCAATAGGAAATCATAGAAATATATTATTAGAAAGTTACATGAACATTGCCTTCTTTCTTTAGCCAAGACAAGTGCTAATTTTTTTTCAGGCTGTAGGCTGTTGAGAGGAGCTAAAACTCAGATAATTAGAATGTGGCTAAGGGAAGACTACTAGATGATCATCATATAATACACCAATTACAGAATTCTTAAGTTTAATGTAACCATTGTATAACTCACAAACATACTAACGAAAATGGGTACATATATAAAGCTATATCTATGTTTGTACGTATGTGTATTCTTTCTATTTATTTATACATTATTTTTTGTGTGAGTCCGTGTATTTAAAAAAATTAAGATCTTGTTGAATGGTTGAAAGAGTAAATGAGGAAAAAGAAGAGTTAAGAAAATTGTCAAGATTGTTTTTTGGACTGATAAAACAAAGATAAATTGGTCACCTACTAAGATGGCAGATGGCTTTAGAAGAGATGAGGTTGTAGGACACAAAAGAAGCTTGCTTATAAATACATTACATTTGAGATTGCTCCTATAAATTTATGATGAGGAAATAAATTGTTGCCACATTAGAAAACTGTCTAACTGTAGCTACTAAAACAAAATATGGAATTACCCAAAAATTCTAGCCTGTGACACACTTCAGCAATGTATACTCATTTCATCCAAAGATATGAATAACACATTTTACAGCAGCACTATTTATAATGCTCAAAACCTAGAGGCAGGCTGAATGAGTTATAAATTATTATATATTCTTGTAAAAGAACATTGCACAACAATGTAACTATTTGCATCATGAATTACCACCCCTCACCCCCAGGGTAATACTAGGATAAAACATCTATAAGAGTCTTCGCTGCATGATCTCATCCACACTAGAGGAGGGATATAGCTCAGCAGTGACAGTGTTCACCAAGTGAGTAGAAGGCCCTGGATTTGATTCCTGAGAACCTCGTAAGCCAGGTGTGGTGGCCTATAATGCTTGAGAGGCCGAGGCAGGAGGATTAGCATGGCCAACATGAGCTGCATACTGAGTTCAAGACCAACCTGTACCTTAGTGAGATTCTGGCTGGAAAGAAAGAAAAATAAGCTTACTTTAATACCAGGCAAATAACTATAATATTTAAAATATTTGTAGTTTGATATTGGTAAGAAATCATATGGACTAATGTGATGCTAATGAGCAGTACATTGATATTTTATACATAAAACTATATACTCATATTTTTACATTTATTTATATTTCGGTGAGATAAAAAATACCTGCCACTATTTTGAGGTACCTAATACACTTTCAAATGAGTATGATAATTTTGTTGGTTTTGAGGCTTAAGGGTTAGAGAAGGTGGGGAGTAAAAAACAGAGTGCTGTCAGTGTAGAGATGAGATTGTAAAGACTGCATGCAATCCCCAAGGCGGAAACAAGACAGCGCAGTAAGAAAGGAAAAAAAAAAAAAAAAACGCTTAAAAGAGAATGCCCTTCCTTCCAGGCTGGACCTGAACAGTGACGTTAGCCGCTCACCAATAAGCATGAGAAAGAGGAAAGAGGAACTGAGCTGAAAGTGTCTCAGAAGTCATGGGAGCCACATATTTTGGAAAGCGGTTGGCAGTGTCAAATGATACAGACCAGCAAACAATATACCTACTGGAGAAAAAAAAAACTGAGTTAAAATGAAATGTATTGCAGTGATAATACAATGTAATGCTCTATTAGTTAGCAATGCTGGGTTGAATATTGAAAATTGTACAAAGAAAACAGATTTTGTGTGTAATCTTGGCATACAAAACAGTAATCAAGTAGGCAGGAAGAATATTTTGGAAGCAATGGACAAAATTACACTGTTGTTAGGGTTTCATGAGCATGTATTCATCTCCAAACCCACCAAGTTGTATGTCTCAACCTCGCTTGGGTTCAGAGAAGCTCATATATATTTGGCAAGTGCATGATGGGTAAGGAGAACATTCTGAGTGACGAGTACAGCACATCAGTAGAAGAAGAAAACTTCTCGGAGTGAGCAGAAGACGATAAAAACTTGAGGAAACGGGAGAAGCTATGAAATATTTTCTAGAAGAACATACTAGTGTACAGAAAGGATAAAATAGAATCTCAACACAGCATTGAAAGATCCTCTTGCTCTGATAGTTCATGGTTTAAAAGTACAGCAAATGATTTGGGGGATCTCTAACCATGTGTATCTGCCAAATGCCTCAACATGGGTAAAGCTATTGAAGGGTCAAAGCTTTAATTTCAAAGAATCGCCCATGAATAATTAATTGACTTAGCGCCATGAAGAGGATGGCAACAAAATGTGAGTCTGGCAGCAATTTCCTAGGTCACGAAAAAGTTTAATTTTCTCCTCATGGTTTGTTTTCCTTCCGTCTTTCGTATTCTTTATTTTTATTTAAAATAAAAATAAAGTAAATATAAAAAAATTAAGGCATGTCAAATAATATCTAGCTCTGGGGAAAAATTCATCTAGAGGAGCATATCTAATAAGATAGCAGATGTTTTCTTGTTTGGGGAAATTAAAAAGAGCGTGATGTGTGTTTTTGTGTATGTGATTTTTGTCTGCATGTTTTCACACCACCAATTTTAATTGTTTGTTTCTTTGACTGTAAAGATATAAGAGGTAATGAGTTCGTCATTGTTCACTAATTGTGTACTTGAGAGAAGTCTCAGGCAGCAATTGTAAATTGCTGTTCTCCCCAATGTTTGGATACTTCAGTGCAAATAATCTCAGATACATCTGTTCTCACATAAAGGAAGCACTTCTGCTATGAAAACAAACAGATGCGGTGAGCATTAAACATCATCATGGTGACTTTGGTTGACTGGAATCTGGTGGCATCTGCTTTGGTGTAAAGTATATTTGTAAATTTGTAAATTTTGTAAATTTGTAGATTTGTAAATCCCTATCTACATATTCATATGCCCATATATCTGCATTCTTTCTGCCCACTTTGAAACCATGTCCACATTCTCTGGAAGAAGATAATTTAAAGGGAAAAATATTTAAAAGTATTTAGAAAGATTAACAGCCCCCAAATGATACAGTGGGCTACTCCAAATGCACATTCTTTAATAGAAATATTTAAAAATGAGCAAAATTGGTAGAAATAATTTAGCCAAAACTTTTTAAGAGCCAAAATTTTATAATAATGTACTGAATGAAGAATGAGCAATTTTAAAAGTTTTTAAAATCCATGTCATTTTTACTTCCTCTTGCCTTATTCCTCTCTGCTTATAATAATGAATAGAATATCAAAACTGAGACTCTCAAAAAGAGAACTTGAACCTGAGGCCCCCCCCCCCTTTTGGTATGCTTACATTGAGCTGAAGAATTTTAGGCTCATATGTGTCGCATCATCATTACAATCACTTTCCCCTCCCCCTAACTCCCTTACCCCTCCCCACCACACTCCCAGTACCTTGCCTCTTTGATTCTATAAATCACCTGTATTATTTGTTTCTTGTAAGAGAAAGACCATGTGATATTTCACCTTCTTCATTTGATTCACGTCGTTAAGCATGATGGTCTCAAGTTGTGTCCATTTGTCTACAAAAGCCTCAGATTTATCTGTCTTTAAGGAAGAGTAGTACTCCATTGTGTACATACGCCATATTTTTTCCACTGTTCTGCTGACGGATATTTCAGCATCTTCCAAAATTTCATTATTGTTAGCTGGGCTGCTGTAAACATGGGTATATGTGTATCTTCGTTTTATGTTGCTTATAAGTCTTTTGGAAAGATATCCACAAGAGGCATCACTGGATTGAATAGAATACTTGTTGGTAGCGTTTTTGGAAAATTTTCATACTGCTTTCCTTAGTGGTCGTACAAGCTTGCAGTCCCAGCAGCATCGTAAAAGTGTTCCTTTCTCAATTCAACTTGACCAGAATCGATTGCTTTTCGAATTGGGGGTATACTCCACTCTCACTGAGTAAGTATCATAGTGATGTTTCGATTTGTATTTTTTAATGGTTGAGGATGTTGAACATCTTTTCATGTATTTGCCGGCCATTTGAACTTCTTCGTCTGAAAACTGCTTATTCATTTCAGTTACCCATTTTTAAACTGGGTCTTTGATATTGAGCAGTATATTTTTCTTCAAGTTCTTGTATATTCTAGTTATTAGCAATCTGTCTGAGGTAGACGTAGTAAAAATTCTCTCCCATTCATTGGTTCTCTCTTCACTCTATTTATAGTGCCTTCTGCCATGCAAAAATTTTTTAATTTGATATAATCCTATTTGTTGATCCTTGGTGGGTATTTCTTTTTTTTTAGGTGAGCTATTAATAAAGTCTTTACCCTATACACCTACAGCTTTAAGAGTTTTACCTTTTTTGTCCTTCAGAAGGTTCGGTGTTTCAGTTTTAAAATCTAGGTATTTGATCCACTTCGATTTGATCTTGGCATATGGTAGTAGCTGTGTATCTAGACCATTCTTCTGCATGTGGGCAATCAGTTCCCCCAGCGCCATTTATTAAAGAGGCTATTCTTTTTCTGGTGTATGTTTTTTGCCCCTTTATCAAAGATCAAGTAACTAAAGATAGTTGAGATTCTCTGTGCATTCTTAGTTCTTTTCCACTGGTCAACCTGTCTGTTTTTGTGCCACTACTATAGGGTTAAACAGTATTTTAAAGTAACTAAACCTAACAGACATTCACTGAATATTCCTTCCCACAAGAGCTGAATTCTTTTTCTAGCCAAGTACGCAAGCTACATTCTCTATGGTGGACAAAGTATTGGACCAAACATTTTTAATCTTTTTTTTTTTTAGGTTACCCATTGTACATTTTCAAACAACAGTGAAATAATTTTTAAAAATAAAAAAAGAAAATTGGAAAATAAACAAATATATGGAATCTAAACAAAATGCAATTACCTAATATATCAAACAATGAAATATAAAAGCAATTAGAAAATAGATTAATGAAAACGAAAGGTTCATATATCAGAATTTAGGGGATTCATTAAAGGCAGTGTTCAGAGAAAAACTTACAGAAGCAACGGCTCACTCTGTAATTGAAAAATATTAAGATTTCAAATCAATAACTTTGCTGAGCATTAAATGATTAGAAAAAGAAGAAGAAACTCAATCAAAGCCTTAAAAAAGGAATAGATTAATAAAGACCAAAGTGAATAGCAATGGAAGAGATTAGAAAAAAAGCAAAGAAAATAAATAAAAATTAAAACACCATCTCTAAGTTTAAAAAAAAACTGAGAAATCCTTTCACTGGTAATGGAAAGAGCACCAAAAAAAAAAAAAATCAGACAAAAATCAGGGACATCTTAATTTACAGAAGTAAAAGTTAATTATAAGAAAATATGAAAATTTATATATAAGTAAATCAGATAAAATTTCTAAAATAAAAACTTCCCAGAAACACAGGCATTACCAAAAATAACCAGAGAAAACATAAGACATTTCAATATACTTTTAACAAATTAAGAGTTGAATAGACTAAACAATAATAATGTGTTTTTAAAAAATCTCTAAATCTTAGTGAAGTGAGTCAGAATGGTCTCTCTGATATGAGAGACCAAGACCACAACTCTTATGGAACTTAAAACGAAAAACAAAGTGAACCAGGCGGGTAGGGTGGGGTGGAGGGAGGATGGAGGGACAAAAGGAGAGTGGGAAAGTCCCTGTCACCTTGACAAGATACGTATGTGCACAAAGTGCTCAACTTCATTGTAAACCTTAAATTTTGCACTTATACATATGGATAAAATGGGAAAAAACTAAAATCAAAAAAATCTTTAAATAAAAATCTTCCCAGTCATATGCCCTGTGGAGTAAAATCCACCAAGTAAAGAAAAATTAGTATCAGTCCATCTTAATTATCTTTTTAAAGTGAAAACAGAGAGGACGTTTCCTAACTTGTCTAATGAAATCAACATTATTCGGTACAAAGGCCTGATGAAGACAAAACATGAAAGATAACGGCAGACACAAAAACTGCAGTCATCCCAAACCAAATGCAGGAGTGGAACGAAGGATTCGCATGCTGGGACCGAGTGGAGTGTACTTCAGGTGTGGGAGTATGATTCCACACAGGAAATCAATTAATACACCGTGCTATAGTCATCCGGGAACACACGTCATTATCTCAGAGCACGTGGCAGCGGCATTTGACAAACCCCGGTGTCCTCTTGTGATGAAAGCTCTCGCAGACAAACAATAAATAGAATCACCATCAATTGTGATCAAGTGTACTTGCAGAAACACCACAATGAGTATCACACTCAATAGAGACTGAAATGTTTCCATTTCTGATTAGAAATAAGGCAAGGACACTCACTTTAGCAACAGATGTTTGTCATTATAGCAGCAGTTGAATCAGAGAAATTAAGTATAAGGAAAAAAATGACAGGTGTAAATTGGGTAGGAAAAAGCAAAATTAATTCAATTCACAGAAGACACACTGCTATATACAGGCAATCCAAAATAATTCATCCACACACGCAGAAACATTAATGGCAGTAACAACATCAGCAAAATTGCAGGATACAATCTCTAATGCAGAAATCAGTGTTTAGCCACACAATCACTGAACAATCTGAAAGAAAAATCAGAAGGCAATTATCTTCAGAATGCTGTTTAATCAAAAAACATCTAGGAATAAATGCAAAGATAAAAGAGTTGTTGGCTGAAAGCTATAAAACACTGCCAAAAGAAATTAAAAGCTAATTAAACACATAGGGAAAATTCTCTGCTCATGGACTACATGTATTTTCTTTAGGTTTAGTTCTTTTTTCTCCCATCTCTCTCTCTCTCTCTCTCTCTCTCTCTCTCTCTCTCTCTCTCTCTCTGTGTGTGTGTGTGTCTGTGTGTGTGTGTGTGTGTGTGTCTGTGTGTCTGTGTATGTGTTATGTATGAGACATAATATTTACATTGACCTTGACTATTTTCTGCATATATCTATCCTCTCCCTTTCCCCTTTCTGGCCCTTCTGCATCCTCCCCATCCCCCTGCTATTACACCCATTTTGTTCTGTAGAATGTCTGTATTCTAGGTTTTTCATATTAAAGAAACCCTGTGATATTTAACCTTCGGTGTCTAACTCACTTCACTGTGCATAATGGTTTCAAGCTGCTCTCATTTACCTACAGAAGCCTCCAATCTATCTGCCTTCATGGAGGAGGAGTATTCCATTGTGTACACATACCAAAATTTTTTGTATTTAGTGGCCTGTTAATGAATATTTTAGCATCATTCCCATTAAAGCTATTGTTAGTTGTGTTGCTCTAGCGTCCTTAAGTTGGCAGTATTATCTAAAGCAGTGGATGAATTCAAGGAAACCTAAGTTAATTATTTTTCGCAGAAAATAAAAGGTGATCTAAAAATCAATATGAAATTGTGACAGTACCAGCTGAGAAGAGTCTCTAGCAGCAGTGCTTGGATGACTGTATATTTGTACAGGAAAAACAACCGGATTCTCATTCCACAGGCAAAAAAGAAAGAAAAAAACAACAACACTTGAAATAGTTCAGTAAATATGAAAGTAGAAACTAAAATATCTTAGAAGAAAACATGGGATGAATCTTGTGAGCTTGAATTAGACAATAAATTTGTAAATTGTACTCTAAAAGCCAAGACCACAAAAGAATGTATATAGATAAATTGAACATCAAAAATAAAACTGGTATCAATGAAAATTATTAGGTAAAAGACATGTTGAGGAATAAATATGTGAAAATCACATATCTGACACCTTAACAAGACAATAATCCACCATTGAAAAATGGTGAAGAGCTGTGAAAATCTTGAATATCTATTTTTCAAAAAACGTTTAAAGTGGCAAAAATGCTTCGCAGCTTTCAGCATTAGGAAAAGCAAATCAAATCACAGTTAAGGTGCCATCTTACATCAAATAGTATGATCGATATTTTAAAGAATGAAAACTAGTATGTATTGGTAGCAATGGAAAGAAATTAGAAACGTTATGGAAAACAGTCTGGCAGATCTGCAAAAAGCTAAATCTGATGTTTATAATTTTGAATTATGAAATTTGTGATTCCTCAATTACACCTATAGGCAAGCAACATCTCAAAAATTAAAACACAGGCAACTGAGAAGTAACTAACTACGTGTTCAAAGAACCACTATTCACAATGGACAAATGGTAGAAAATATAACTTGAATGTTCATCAATGGATGGATAAACACATTGTATTATATACATAAAATATAATATTATTCATTATAAAAAGGCCTGATATGTGTTGTAATGCTGATGTGTCTCCAAAAAAAGTATATGCACTCAGAGAACCAGATGCAAAAACCTCCACAGGTTAATGAGAAAAATGAGATAGGTCCTGTAATGACCCAGTAATTCCACTCACATGAAATATGGAGAACAAATAAATCCAGAGAAACAGAAAGCAGACTAGTGTTGCTAGGAGTTGGGGGCAGCAGTGTGGGAGGCATGGGACGAATTTGCCTAGTGGATTAGGGGGCTGTCTCTGGAGTTGGGGAGATATTTGGAATAAGATAGAGGTATTACTTGCATGGCCTTGCGAATATTCTAAATGTCTCTGAAGTGTACACTTTAAAAGTTTAAAATGGTGAATTTGCTACTTTATTTTTAAAACAGTTAATGTCATTTTAAAAACAGTTACCTGCATCACGAATTTATACATAATTATTTGAGAAATAAAATGTAAATTAGACCCATCAGAAAAAAATTTATTAGTGTATGTGTACTAAAATAAGTATGGAAAACTGGACATGACTCGAATAATATGACATTTGCAACCCCACTTATTTTCTCTGTCATGAACGTGATCTGCTCCACAGTGCCGCTTCTCTCTGAGAGCGTGTGGCTTTCAGGTGCTCTATTTAGGTCCCCTCTGCAGGTGTTTGTTGAGCTCCTACTCTGCGCCAGCTCTATTGGTGTCTAAGGAGAGTGGAAGTGAATGAAACGGGCCAAGCGTTGCTGTCCCCGAGAGCACATTCCAAGTGGAGGGGAAGAGGGCAACTGAGACAGGAAAATAATGTTTGTGGGGCACCAGGTAGCAGTAAATTCTAAGCGAAAAGCTGCAGCTGCAAAACCTAGAAATAAGGGAGATGTCGAGGGGAGCTAGTAAAAATTTTAGGAGGGCGGCCAGGCAAGTGCTCAGCAAGTGGATGGCGCATCTGAAGCCATGTCTGAAGTGAAGGAGGGCGTAAGCTGGATGACTCGGAGAAGCACCTCAGGCCCAGGGGACAAAGACGAAGGCCACACTGACAAGCTCAGAAAGGGGAAGAGGAAGACAGCAAGGCAAGGACAGACAAGGGGACAGGCCGCACAGGCAGCTACAGCCAGAACGCTCAGGGGCTTCTAGGGCTTCCTGCTGCCCGTCACTGCGAATGGTCCTGGAAGAGCAGTGCCAGACTTAACTGAGGTAGGGATAGGTCCTCCCTGGGGAAATCTGTTGGAAAAAAGAAAAAGGACATCTGTAATTGGAGTATGGATTTTTGTACCAGCATATCGTAGGCACCATGAGAAAATTTACAGTCGGCTGTACACTCCTCCATGATACACTGAGGAAAAGTTGGAGAATATGTAAATCTGAAAATAATCAAATACTATAAAAGATGTTACCACATAACGTGCAGCCTGTGGCACATTGCTTCATTGTTGGTGTCTTAATTTTACCACCTGTTAAAGTGAAAGGATTGTTCTGTATTCTCTGCCTTCTTTAAATTGTTTAGATCAATACATGTTCTTGCATTTTATCAAGTATAACTTCAGACTAAAGTTCACTTTGTATTTCCCTCTGCTGTGCCTGCTGTGTATACTGGAAATCAAATGAACACAATGTCTAAAGAGTTATTTAGAGCTATCAAGAACACACACACACACACACACACATGATCACCACCACCATGGTCATCTGTGGCTGTTAACCTAGATGTATTCAGCAAACTTAAGTTGACAGCGAATGCACAGAGACAAATGATGTAACTGATCAAGTTGAGCCAGGAAAATCAAAGCTAACTCTACTTTTCTCATTTATTATATTTGTACCCAATGCAACTTAAAAGGATAGTCCTTCACCCCATAAGGTCCACTGTGTCTTGGCAAATATAGTACTCGGCCATGATGCTCCTGTACAACTGTGAGTTCACACTTGGGATGTTTCAATCTCTTTTTAATAAACATATAAAAGTGAAAATGTTCTTTGTTATTGCTATTCTGCTTCCATTTCTCAGCTCCCAGGTACCAGAGCTGTATTTTTGTGGGTGAAGTAGCATTATCCTGTCCAAAGAGAGGACTGAACAGCACACTTCTGAGCTCATGTCTCACTGCACATTTCAGGCCTCTCCTTGCTTCCCTGAAGTCCGCCATGTGCAGTAGGCTTGTTTGTAAGCACCGCGTTCTGAGAAGATTGTAGTCTGCCTGACGTGGAGCCAGAACTTGAAGTTCCTTCTCTGAATTAGATGACAAAGGTAGAACTTTTTTACCCTCTTTCAGAAAAACCTGGAATCTACTATGCAAAGTAATCTTATGCTTGCAGGACAAGTGCCAACAAGAGGGAAAAAAGATCACATAGTCAAAATAAAATGATCAAGAAAACACAGGACTTTAGCTTTAGAAAGAAAATAAAAGTAAAAGCAAGAAGGGAAGTCACAGAGAAGAAATGCTGGAAGGAGCGAGAGAAATTAGAAAAGGAACTGAGAAGAGACAAGTGACAATTTATAACAGCTACTCCTCATTCCCTATAGAGTCAATTCATTTTTTCCTTAATTTAGTTCTTTATTCTCCAATTTTTTTCTCTGACTTTCTTCTTTTCATTTATTTTCATTCATTCTTTTCTTTTATGGCTATCTCTTAAAATGAAAATATTTTGCCCAATTTATATTTTGTTAACATGATTTTGAGGCACAAATGCAGGTTACTCTTCTGAGATTCCCTTATAGGCAACAGAGATGTCTCTATGGATTGCAGTCCCTTGGAGGACAGCAAGTGGTCCATGTCCGTCTGAGCTGAGATGGCTAATCTTCCGACTTACTCTTCACTCACGCTCACAGAAGGCAGAGGAGTATCAGACCATAAGAATAAGCCACACAATAAAAGATAAATGAGTTTCTGAGAGATGCAAAGATGGGCAGTGTGTATACAAGTTAGGTGGTTGTGTGATCGTGAAACAAAATTTTGGATTTATTGAGATAAGTGGCCTCAAGTTCAACCAGCAAGACTTAAAATGGTGAAGAAGTGAACCCCTTCCTCCACAGGACAGTTCTGTTTCTCTCATTTTTATTCCTTATGAATATGCATTCTTCACTGAATGAGAATTGCTTGAATCTTTGAATACCCAAGAGGATTTCCTGTCACCTACCTCATTAACTAACTGTGTTTTCTGATTTTAAAAATGCTTTATTTCAACTGAAACTATTGAAATTTACTTTTGTGATATTGACACAAATTTTGTCTTTGATATTCTTGACATATATATATATATATATATATATATATATATATATATATATATATATTTAATCCTCAGTGTAACGATATGTTAAGTTTATGTGTTCTTCATAAATAGATGCTCTATAGTTTACAGACGGAAGATTTTGGATGCCCTTCTTATAAATATCCCTGCTGATCTGCTGGACAAATCTTATAATGTTTTCTATTCCTCTCCAAATTTTGATCTACTTTCAAAGATTCAAATAAAAATACAACAGATTTATAGAGATACCAATAAAGGTAAAACCTAGAAAGTCAATGATTGGCAGATCTCTACATCATATTCAATTGGCCATTTCAACTTGACTGTCACAAAAAGAGGTTGACTACAGCGTGCTGTCATCTTAACAGTTTTGGTTCTTACCTCAAAATGCTTATCTCTTTTTTCTTCCTGTTATGAAATAAAACCTCCTCAAATTCTATTTAGATAATTATATGATCGGAGAACCACGTGGAATTAAGATCAAAGTGTCAACAGGTTGAGTTCTTTTCTGCAAATAATTAGGGAAAATCTATTTCCACACATTTGACTGGTTGGTTGCGTTCACTTCTATGAGATGACAGGCCAATACGTCATTTAATTGTTGGCTACAGTTGAGGGTCATTCTTGACATTCAGAGGCTGCCATGAGCCTTGGTCTTCTTCCTCTACTTTTAAAACAAAAATAAATTGGTCAATAATTTTAGTTTTTAAGCATATAAAAATCACAAGTTAACAATTTATATAGATAAGTCTAAAAGAAATAAATATAAATGATAAAACTGTGCCAGTATCTGACACTTATATTTAGTACATAAGTGTCAGAAGCTTCAAAGCACACATTATCAGTTGATAGAAAGATACAGAAAACCAACGCAATAATCAATAAAAATATAGAAAAGCAGCAACCATTGAAAGAAGAATTAATGGATGACAGAGGGATGCACTGGGGAGGTTTTATTTCATATATATATATATATATATATATATATATATATATATATATATATATGATTCATAATGTTTACACTGAACTTGAGTATTTTGTGCACATATGTGTCTCATCAGCATGAACAACCCTTGCCCTAGCCCTTTTCCGACCCTCCCGTGTCGTTCCCCTCCTCCCTCACTACCACTCCTGCCCATTCAGTTCTATGAATGACTGTGTTATGGGTTTCTCACATTAGAAAAGCCATTTCCTAGTTAACCTTCTGCATCTGACTCACTTCACTGAGAATGATGCTCTCAAATCGCATCCATTTACTTACAGAAGCCTGAAAACTATCTGTGTTTGTAGAAGAGTAGTACTCCGTGTGTATATGTACTACAGTTATGTATCCATTGGTCTGTTGATGGGAGGTTTTATTTCTTAAGATGTAGTAATATATTTACTGTATTTCTCTATTTTTATATTGTAAACATGAGCATGTTTCTTATACGTTCAAATTAAATGTAAAAATGTAACAACAATGAAGAGTTTGAGTAAATATGTTTCATTTCCTCACTTTAACACACAAAAAGAAGGCCTCAACCAAGCTCAGTCATCTCTCCAGGTAACTGGTAAATAAGCGGGAGCATGGAGGTAGAATATCACTTCTCTAAGCACCAAGTGATCACGTGGTACACAACGTCTGCGGCTCTTTCCCTGGTTGTGAGATTGAATAGATAACAATTTGTTGTTGTTGGTTTGAGGAAGCTCTCTGATGGTTTCAACAGCAGTAACTCCTAAGAGAAGTTGGGGGTTTGGGCTGGGCCAGGTAAATCAGATAGTTTTTAATGGACATTGGATCAATCAAAATTTGAAATTCAGTTTCTAATCAATCTTCCACTCACCATATTAATATTATGTTAATCATATTGATTTTGTTTTATTGAAAATTTACTTTTGAATTCAACTGAACTTAAATTCTGATTTTCAAAAAAAAATTTACTGCAGTAATAAAATTTTAAACCACATGGTGCATGTAAGTACCAGTGGAAGGTGGTCCACCTTGGGTGAGGCATTGTTTTGTCTACCATGTTGTGTATCTCTCTGCAAACAGACTTACCACTTAAACAGACTTAAATCTTTCCACACCCTGTCAGTTGCATACTTATAAAAACATGCAAATCCAGCTGAATGGTGACTCCCATTATCTCAGTGTCTTACCACGGGAGATAAATGAATAAATTTTGGGCTGTTCGTCAACTTCATAGCTAAATCCAGATTCTACATACTAATACACAAAGGAGACTTTTCTATGATGCGTAGTTCCAGAGAAATCACAATTCTCTTCCCTACAGAAACTGAGCCACAGAAACTGTACTGATCAAATGACACCCAACCAACATCCCAGAGTCATGAAACCTAGACACACTATTCCTACAGTATGGAACCTCCTCGATTTTTGTCTCAACTTTTTATTTATTTGATGAAGTATCTTTTTTCAGTAAACTTCCTTCCTACCCTTTACTTCTACAAGCTTCATTATGGAAGCATCCATCTTGGGCTATATGCTTCCACGGTATTTCTAGAAATTCATTGCTCATACTTCTTCTGGTCAATGTTTTTTTTACATTTCATTGTGATAACCTCCGTAGTTCATTGGCTGGATCCAAAGCAGGCGAAGTACACCAACTGTATGTTCAAGTGTGTTGTCCTTGTTGGCTCAGTTATCTTTTAGACGGAGGGGTCAAGTGGAATATAACAGAAACTAAGATGATAAGGAGCAAATGCCGGGTAGATCAGTAGTAGAGTCATGTGAAGGATCTCTCCATATCTTATTTAGGTGTGACAGGAAATTGGATCTGATGAATTTGTTTACACTTTAGGTTCAATTGAAGCAGAAATGGGTTGAGACTTATAGTGATGTGAAGAGAGGATAAATATTTTTTGCTTGTGTAAAAGACGTAATTCCATGGAGTTTAAAGAATGGTCTATGGCAGGCTGAATAATGTCCCATAAAGATGTCCACATCCTCATTTCTGTACCTGAGAATACACAATCTCATGGAGCAAAGAGTGTTTGCAGATATGATTAAATATTGTGAGAAGAGGAGATTAACTTGCATTGTCTGTGAAGCCAGGGTAATCACAAAGGCCCTCATAAAAGGAAGATATATTTACTTTCAGCCTTTTAAAGAATGTCTATACTGTCCAATGTAGTGGTTATTCCAGTCCCACTAGCACAGTTAAAAGGATTTTTCCCCCATAAACTTGCTAGCATTGATTGCTGTTTGATATATGCCATTTTCAGTAAGATGATAGTTTAGTGATGTTTTGATCTGCATTTCTCTAGTGGCTAAGAATATTGAACCTTTTTTCATGTATTTGATGGTCATTTGAGATTCTTTTAGTATCTTTACCAAAGAGTTAAAAGCAATGTACAACACAGATATATAGATACCCACATTTACAGCAGCACAATTAACAACTACTAAAATGCGGAAGATGGCAAAATATTTATCAGCAGGCCAATGGACACACAAAAATGTGGTTTACATATACAATGGAGTCCTACTCTTCCATGAAGGCAGAGAGATTTGAGACTTCTGTAGGTAAATGGACTCGGCATGAGACTGTCACTCTTATCGAAGTGAGTCAAACATAGAACGTTAACTATCACATGTTTTCTCTAATATGGGAAACCCAGAACACAGGAAGTTTGTAGAGCCAAATGGGTGTGATAGTGGGGGCCAGGAAGGATGGACAGGGTACTGGAGGGCCAATAGAGAGAGCAAAAGTGGTTTTAATGCTGATACAATATATATTTGCACAAAATTATTAAGCTCAATGTAACCATTATGCATATATATGTACATATATATATATATATATGTGTGTGTGTGTGTGTGTGTGTGTGTGTGTGTGTGTATAAATAAAAATGGAAAATTTTTAAAATAATTTTTTTAAAAAAGAACGCAGGAGAGAAAATGGAATTACTACAATGATTTAGCTTAGGCATGGAGATTCTAGCAGTCTGGAAAAGCTGAATGAGGCAAGGTCAATTCTTCCTTATGCACTCCATTTGAAACCAGTTCTGATGTTATCTTGATCTTAATCCTGCAGGGCTGATTTTGTACCTATCACAGTAGATGTGTAATTTTAGTACATGTAAGGATTTAAACACTGAGGTAATTTTAGAGGAAATTAACAAACAGAAATTATTTACCTACTTGAAAGAATATTAATTGTTTCTCTGTAACAAACACTCAGGTCATTATCTGCATTTTACCAGAAAAAAAAAAGTCTACAGATTTCTTTCCTTCTTTCCTCAATCTTTTGAACTCATCTTGTGTTTTCACGTGCAAGTGTGTGCATCTGTACCAGTGTGTGCATGACTGTGTGTGTGAAGAGAGAAAGAGGGAGACAAGCAGAGAGTGGTAGCTAGTGACAAAATCATTTAGGTAAATCCACAATCACTTCCCTCGCTCGGAATGTCCTGTAGCTTGCTCTAGACTTTAGAAGAGTGAAAGCAGTTTGAGGTTCTGACTCTGAATGCAGAAATCACAAGGTTTGTTATCCCAATGTGGAACACATGTAAGAGAACACAAGAAGCTCTTAACTCTGGCAAGGTAACACACGTAAAAATAAAACGGGACTGTCTCAAGAAACAGACTTGTATGGTCAGTCTGATAATCAGAAAGGTTACCACTCTGAAACAAATCCGTAACAATTTGTAAATGAAATCAAACCGTTGGGAAAACTCTAAGTCACAAAGATTGAAATCTCTGGAAGCAGTGTTCAAAAGAAGGGATGTTAAATTACCACTTAGAAAGATGAGGGAGGCCAGCAGCGGGAAAGCACCCTCTTCTTTCTGTCTCATTGTGCTTATTTTTTTAAACCTTGCACACCTTGTACACATGAACCAAGAGCAAGGCACTTAGCGTGTGGGGCTGAGAGCAGACCGTGCCCGCCCAGCTGTCTAATCTGTGCTTCCTGGATGGGCCTCTATTTGAGTTTTCCATTTAAAATATCATTCATCAGTGAGTGTACTATTGATTACCTAATTTGACTTCTGCAGGTGGCGAGATCATAGGGTATTAACTTGTCCCAGACAGTATTTGGCTTTGTGCCGTAGAGATTCAAACCTTTGTTGCTTTTCTTTTAAGCTGTGCTTTATGCTTATTTGATTTGATTTTAGCACCTTGATGAGCACAAATTCAATAAGAAACTTCCATCATAAATATTTACTCTACAAAATTTTGATTATGTAGTTAATATACCAGAAAGTCATTAAAAATGTCTAATTTCCTGCATTCTCACTGCAAAAGAAAGGAAAATGTTTGGAATAAAAAATGAAAAAAAATTATTTCTCTTTTTATAACATCTAAGCCACTAATACTTTATCTGCATGATATGATATGTGTGCTGTATCTTGACATATTATCAGATTGATTTGTTTATTTAATTGTATTTTTGAGATTAGTCCAGGCTGGTCCTGAACTCACTATATAGTTCAGAATGGCCTTAGACACACTGCAGTCCTGCTGCCTCAGCCTCCCAGTGCTGGATAACAAGCATGTGCCACCTTTTCCTGTTTATGTGTTGCTGGAGAATCAATCTGCTTGCTAGACAAACACTTTAAGCACGGTGCCATTCCTCCAGCCCCTAGCAGATTTATTTAGAAACTCCTTTTGTATTTCCTCCAGCTTATTTCTATTTAAAAGAATGGCATCTACTTTTAAATTATCTATAATTATGTATCATAATTGTCTAATAAAATAACTTCAAATTAAGTCTTTGGAAACATTCCAACACTTGAAAGAAATGAATAGAAGACCAAATATGTAAAATTAACCTCATTTCAATATACATAGTCATGATCTAACATAGGCCAATATTTAAAATTGCAATTTCAGTTTGTGTTACTAAATATTTACATACCATAATTTGTGAGTCTATGCAGAAAGAGAATCATGCAAGTAGATAATTTTTTGGTAACTGCTATGAAGAAGTCAAATTATTAGAATTTGTCAAAACATGGTAATATGGATTAAAAAATCAACCATTTTTATTTCCTTTACTATTTCAGTCTTCAATTTAACATCTGGACCCAGCTGGCTTTCTAGCAAGAAAGAGGCTTTTCTGTAAAACTCCTGTCTCTCTAGCAAGCCCTGGACCAGTGGGAAGCCAGGCTTTGCTGACGGAGTTCCCTCCACACCTTTCCGGCTCAGTGATCTCATCTGTAACTAAAGACACTACAGAGAAACACTGGCCAGTGGAAACTGTGTGCCAGCTACTGATGTGGGATTTTATATTTTATTATAGACATGAAGAAAGGTAACACAAGAGATACATTAAGATTTAATAACCTAATTTATCCTACAAAATATAGCATATAAAATATCATAATCTAAAAATCAAATTCATTTAGAGCAAATTTTAATGAGAAAAAGAGGCAAGTATGTAGTTAATTCACATAGAGAGAATATTTCCTTATTTATTTATTCATTCATTCATTTCTTATTTATTTTGAGACAAGCTCTCCTGCAGTCCAGGCGAGCGCTGGCCTCACTATGTAGCTCAGGTTAGCCTTGAATTTCAACAATTGCCCTGCCTCAGCCTCCTGAGTGCTGAGATTGGAGGAGTACACCACCACGCCACGTGTGTGAGGCACCGAGGAAACAGCGCTGGAGTGAGGTAGGCAAGGGCTCTAATTGCTGTCCATTCCTGTAGCCACTTCGCTGCTTCGCTTATTATTTAGGAACAGAAGATCACACCCAAGGCACCGAGCTGTGCTCTCAGTCTTTTTCAGTCCTGGGGCCTTTTTTTTTTTTTTTTTTTTTTTTTTTTTTTTTTTTTTTTTTTTTTTTTTTTTTTTTTTTTTTTTTTTTTTTTTTTTTTTTTTTTTTTTTTTTTTTTTTTTTTTTTTTTTTTTTTTTTTTTTTTTTTTTTTTTTTTTTTTTTTTTTTTTTTTTTTTTTTTTTCCCCTAAGACAAAGTTTCCCTAAGTTGCTAAGTTACCCACGCTGGACTCCCACTTGTGACTGCCCCGTGTCAGCTGCCCTCCTGAGATCGCAGACCGGTGCCAAAGGCTGTAACCCAAGGCTGGCTCTCAAGCTAGTCTTCCTGCTTCTTTGTTACCTGCTACAGGGCAGATAGACACTTGTGAATGGTGGCGCTGCTGCTCGGGGTTTATTTCTTCACATTACACCATTCAATGCTCAGGCTGAAATCCGCTGGTGAAAAACTGCTCTTAGGTGAGGAAAGAATTCTGATGTTGCAAATACAGTTCAAGAAAATGAGGAGAGCACAACTCCTACTGAACTTAAAACGAAAAACAAAGTGAAACAGGGGGGTCGGGTAGGGGAGGAGGGAGGGAGGAGAGGGGAGGGGCAGGGACAAAAGGAGAGTGGGAAAGCCCTTTGTCACCTTGACAAGATACATATGTGCATAAAAGGCTCAACTCCATTGTAAACCTTAAATTTTGCAAGTATACATATCAATAAAATGGAGAAAATAAATAAATAAATAAAATAAAATAAAAATGTAAAAAAACAAAAATTAGTGAAGTTAAAAAGCAGCAGAGCCCAAGGATTAATGATATGAGCAAAAACTCTATTGTTATGAAAATATCTCTATTAAATTTGGTGATGATATTTTATGGATGCTCTTAGAAATCATTTTATGGTAACTTTGTTTATAGACCTTATGGTCTAGCTATTTTCTTGAGACTAATAAAAATATAGTCTGATACCGGTCTGCAGAACATAGCAGAAAAAAACATAGAATGTGTGCATACCAAGTTCTTATGTTGAATATAATTATTTTGTATCACAAATACATATTATTAGGAGTAATAACTATGGAGAGAAAGTAAAATAGCGTAAACACTCATCCTTGCATTAACATTACCACAGTTCTCTGCGCTTTAAATTCAACACTTGAATGACAGAATTACCAAACATGACAAGTGTAATTGACGGGATTCAAATGAGAAAGTACCACAATGGACTGTCCCTAATGTAATAAATAGTATCCTCCCTATTTCTTCCTGCCAACCCCTCACGTTTAAGTAAGTGCAATGTAATTGCACCTTCCTCTTGTATTTTGTGATTTTTTAACCCTGGTCAAATAAAGATGAACCAAAGTCATAATTGAATCAATTCTTAGAAAAAGAATCTGTTGATATATTTAACAACTATCAATAAAAATCACAAAATTATTGTGGTCAAATTCTTTGGTGAAAGAAAAGTGAAGTAATAACATCATTGTCTTTGGTGTGAATGCAAACAAAAGAATATTATTTTTTTGTCTTAAAAGTTTAAGTGATGGTTTATTCTGAAGTCAAATATGAGTGACCAAGGCCCAGGAACATGCATTCAGGATCCCCCAAATAACACGTTCTAATGAGCAGCAGTTACACACAGTATGTATAGTTACAGAATAGAACAAAATCATAAATCAGAGTGCCGTTTGAAAGCACTGGTTGAGGCATCAGGTAGGTGGGTCACCCTAAAGAGGGGAAGTCCTTACTATAGTCCTCAGCTGTTTTCTAAAGGCATTTTGAGCTCTCAGGCTGGTGAGAAGCTAGGGGTTTTGTTTTTACACCTTAAGAGAGTTACTTAGTAGGAATGTTACATGTCAAAGTATTTGTCACAGGATGTTAAGTTAGATATAAAGGAGAACAAGAGATGCAACCATTATAAAAAGAGTAAGATAGCCCTTATCAGTTTGACTAGCAAAATATTCCTGTCTCTCCAAAGGTTCTCCAGAATCCATTTAGTTAATCAATAATATCCTTGGGTGAAGCTATTTTCTGGAAATTTCAGTTGTCATTGGAAAGCTTTGCCCTGTGACCTTTAGGCACCAGCCCTTTCTCCTCTGTCCTTTGTGTCTTCCTTTAAAGGATTCACTCAAAATATGTAGGCACCAGTACAGATATATGGGCGAAATTTACTGTAAAGTAAACACAGAAAGAACTAGCTCTTCAGAGAGAGCAGCCAGCGCCTTGCAGGCCTCTGCAATCTGCACAGACTGTCATTTTGGGCATCTCTTACACACAAGCAAGTCACACTGAGGTTCAGGTTTCACTGTGACCTAGGTATACTTAGAGTTTTGCCGAAGGTCTCTTTGTAATTGTGACATGGCTTTACTGTTCACATGTTAGGGGTTTTCTCAGGGACCAGATCATGTAAGAAATGTATGAAAGAAATTTGAAAGTTAAGTTTTAATCTAAGTCTAGTCCCAACCCAAAGCGGGAGTGTCCTTTAAAACCTGTTTCCATTTTAGTGTCATTGGACCTTCACTGTGGCAACCAGGAATGCTGGGTGCCTTTTTTTGGAAATGGAGCCCTGCGTCTCTCTGGGTTTGAGGTTTAATAAATGATCATTACATTGAGGTATTGGTTTCCTTATTTAACTAAAATCCACAAAGTAAGGACTTTTGGAAGTCCCATTGTCTCTCAGGCCTGCTAATGTTTAGCTACATACCCAACAATAATAGCTCTAACAAAAAGCCATATCAGTTTTTTACTCATTACAGAAAAAGGCAAAAAAAAAAAGGGAAAAAAAATCAAGCACAATGTAGTACACATTTTCTTGCATTTAAATTTCTCATCTAAGTATATTAAATTGAATAGGCTAAATTAAAGCATTTACAATAAATCAAGTAGGAGACTTAATATATTATTCAATCAATCAATGAACTCAGCTTTACCTGGGCAGGAGGTCTAATAATAGTTACAAAAACACTCAAAACATTCATTGTAATGAAAAAGTGACCCTGCATGAAGAGCTAATATGCTTACACAGGAAAAAACAGGTACCACGACACTAATCGCAAACATGCATTCTTCGTTTCAAACATTAAATAACAAGTATACAGTAAGAGACGGTGCTGGACACAAACCCAGGGTGTTCTGAATCCAAAGTCTTTTTATTTCTACTACTCATAGATCAGTTATGAAGCAAACTGTTTCTCCAAAAGTGTAAAAATTAGTAGGTAATGTGAGCAAGCCATATATACACACACAGCTAATGAGTAGAATTCAGTGCCAAAGAATGAACTGGATAGTTGAAGTTTTCTGAAAAAAAGAAATGACTTTCATTTTCAGTATTAAAAATTGAATCCAGTACTGACCTAGGAAAGTACTCTGTCACTGAAGTACATCTCCAGCTCCTTTTATTTTATTTTATCACTTTATTTTATTTTATTCTGAGCCAAGTTTTCACTAGGATGCCCTGACTTGCCTCAAACTCGGAATCATCCTGCTTCAGCCTCTTTGATGACCTGAGATTATAGATGTATGCCATCATATGAGGCCAAGAGAGATGATTTTAAGACAGACTAGGAAATTATTTTGAAATTGAGTTGATAAATAGGCAAATTTTTCGTTGAAAAAAGATGCTTCAATAGAAAGAGAATAGAGCAATTTGATTGCAATAGCTGTTTAAGTTGGATACCCATAAAACAAATCCGGAAGCCCAATCTGAGACTAAAATACTCTTATTTAATTTAAGGCATTCATTGAATCATTCCTTACCTTATATTGATTAGGACTATCACAAGTTTTATACTTTATTTCAGAAATCAGTGATGATTAGAATGTGCAATTCAAACACAAAGCAATTCATGGTACGGTGATCATTTGTTCTTGATTGGCAAGAGTCTGTCACTATGTAAATTTATTCAAATTTATTGAATGAGATGGTCATTGGCCATGTGCTTCAACCAAATACTCACAGTATCCCCTTCTTTTTATGGTAGCTGTGCTCTTGTGCTGGCTACATAAAACAAAAGAGTCCAATAGGAATGCATCCATGGAACTGTGGGAGAGAAAAAGATAATCTTTGTCCACTGCTACAGCTCTGGTCCTCTGTAGACTGTCATTCATAACTGCAGGAGGCTTGGATGAGGCCACGATGGTGTGTAAAGGAATCGGAAAGCCAAGAAATAGAAAGAAAATGAGGAGGAGAGCACGAGAAAGGTATTTTTGTGATTCATAGAGACAACAATAATTAAAGCCAGAAAACCAAAGTATTGATATAGACAAAATTGATTTCCTTTGTCCTTCACATAGTTTGAAACGGGTTTCCTTCATTTACCAGTAATAGTTAAGAATCTCTATTTCTTTAAACATAGGAGCTCTAATTGCATGGTTTATGTATGTATTTTAAATACTAACAAAAGAAAAGTGAACTGGGAATTCATGTGAAAATGGGAAAGTAGGAATCATGCTGTGCTCAAAAACTTGGCTCTATACACAGAACAAAAGGAAAAATCAAAAAAAAAAAAAAAAAAAAACAGTAGGCCACATACCTACTGTGAATAAGGAGAAAAAAACACTTGGGAGATGTCTGCTTTTTCTGCACGAGTAATAAGCCATTCTCGAATTACCCTCTCCTAACAAGTAGGAAACTGGAGGATACATAGAAAACAGTGAATTTTAAACTTTCTGCCATAGGCTGCACTAACCTGTAATTTCAAGGAAAGGAAAGCTAACCAAATGAGTCAAAACAGTGTCTCCTTTTTCTGGGTATAGGTTATTGAATTTTTCCCTTTTTGTGGTTTGTTTGCTTCATGCATAAGATTTAACGTAGGTCCTCACTTGGTAAGCACTCACTCTCCAACTAAACTGCCGTCAGCCCCCCAGAAGTCCCATAGCTGCAACACAGGCAGGACTGAGTTTGGAAATCTCACTAAGTCTAGAAAACAGAACTTTCAATTTACAGAATAGAAATGGGCAAGTACTTTATGTACAGAGAATTATGGACAAATAGAGGACTAAAGCTGATTTAATATTCAGTTGATTTAATATCTTTATCTATTTAAGGGAGCATTTGAGGGTGCATGGTCCTCTCCTGTAATGCCACTACACATAAACACAACATGAAATCCTGTCATACATAAGCAAAAACAAGAGCCATTTGTAAGGCAATGATAGTCACATGGTGCTTAAGATGAACAACTCTTAGATGTCACAGAGACCATGATTTTAGTTTCTTTCAACCAAAACATAGAAGTTTCTCTGAATTTGCTGGACCTTCTCTCCATTTCTTAAAAGTGATACTAAGTTAGCCTTAGGAAGGCTTCTGTAGTTATATGCTAAACAAGCTTTGAGCATATCAAATTAAGCTGGGTGCACTGCTGTGAGCCTATAGATCTTAGATACACTTAGAGGCTGAGGCAGGAGGATCCTTTGAGCTAGGAGGACAAAGGCCTAGCTGTGCAAAATAATTCTTCAAAGGAAAGTAACACATATAATGTAGACATGTGACCCAAAGCATGTGGTTCCAAATAGTTAACATCCAATTCTAAAGTAATAAATGAGTGATTTTTAAAAAAAATCACACAGAACCAGAAGTCAATCAAAAAAATGACTCAAATGATGAAGATAGAATTAATAAAAAAGAAAAACAATCAATGTGATAATGACACATATACTTAGTAATATAAAAATCACAAAGAAAAGAAAAGCAAATAGCATTCAATCTCCAGTTTAAAACACAATATAAGGATTTAAAAATATTAGGAATGATTAACTTCAAGGGAAAACAATAATGAACTTTGAATATATGAAAACATATGCTTTTTAAATAAAGACTAAAGAAAACATGCTGAATGAAAAGGAACACAGTATTGTTGACAAATGAAGCATTTTGAAGTAATATGGCATCTGACCATATGTATAATTGAATTTCCCAAAAAGATAGGGCAGAATGAAAAAGCAATATAAAAGATACACACACACACACACACACACACACACACACACACACACACACACAAACACACACACGGTGAAACTTTTCCTTAATTTGATGAAAAATATAGAACCATATTTCCAAGATACTTCAACATGCCAATAAAAAACAAAAACATGTTATCTATAAAACATTTACATCATAATACAATTGTTTAAAAAAGAGTGACAGGAAGTATCACAAACAGTAAAGACAATTACTTTCACAAAAGTGCATAGCAAATAAGTCAAATAATCACTTTGAGTCAAAGAAAACATAGTCATTGGTTACAATTCGAATAAAATGATAAATTAATAAAACAGGAGATGATAAATTAGCAAAGGGTTTGGGAATAATTTCATTCTAAATATTTCAAGAAGTACAGACGAATATACAGTAACAATTAATAAATTTACCTGAGCGACTATAGAATTGACAGACAAGGACAATCATAGGAAAGCAAAATTCCCTTGGAAGGAAACTGAGAGCATTAAGTTATCTTGTGTAGTGTGAGTTTCCATGATTTAAGCAATCACTTCAAGGGAAGCTTCACAAAGAAAATTTAATTCATGATTGAAGGAAATAAAACACTTTCCTATATGAAGACTTTATTAATTGATAGATAATAATTCTCATCAAACAAATTTATAACATCCATACCATTCATTAAAAGTCCAAATAAAACTTTTACTGATCAAAAAGAGTAAGACAGATAGGAATACTAGGAATGTCGGAAGGCCATAATTCCAATACCAAAGATTATTTTACAAATTTGGTAATCGTAAGAAGCACAGAATGAGGACAGACATAGGTCAAGAGAGGAGGAAGCTCCCTTCTAAAAGAGTTCAGAATCTGGGGGGGGGGGGGGTGTTGGGGAAAGGAGGGGATACAGGATCTCAGGGACCCTGCTGAAAACAAAACATTTTTCTCCCTTTGTTGATTTTCATCCAATTAAGATGAAAAACATTGAGCATAGAAAGATATCAAAATGCCAGTTTAGTTACTTTGGAGCTAATTAGAGAATATAATTTAGTACAGTCATACAGGGGAGTAGTTATGTCAGCTCTAACAAAACAGAAATATGCAAACCTTGCCAGCAATCACACTACTTTCGGATAAAAACTCCCCACAGCATGGTTGTTAGTTGTGCCAAACAGTGACAACGTGGACACACTTTGTAACTGAGCCCAAGCCCTGTGTATCCATCTCCACTTACCAGAAGCCCTTGAGCTTACATTTAGTGCCAGGAACTCATTCTGACCAGAAGTCTGAACAGAAGAGGCAAAGACCATCAGTGTAACTCTGTCTTCCTTGCTCTTGTGGTGAGTATGGTAGATGTGTGTTCCAGATTGAGGTATTATGTGACAAGAAAACTCTGACTTACATTAGAGTTTAGATGGGCCAGACATAAACCTGGTACATTTAAAAAATGCAATTTTTAAGTTTCAGAATACTGCTACAAACCTGAAATTACCTTTACTAATATGTACCCAAGTGTCCAACAGGAGAAAAAAATATATAAATCAAACATAGTGCATTTGTAACACAGAGATAAATGCAAAGAGTGGTCAAGATACGAACATATGTATAAATATTAGATGAGTACATGGGCAAGTTAAGGGTTGATCAAATAAATCCATAAAACAATTTTTAATGTAGGTTTTCTATACTTGATAGTTTGTTTAATTTCAAAAAGTATACTAAAAAGCAGAATGAATTAAAAAGGCTTACACACACACACACACACACACACACACAGCCTGAAGGAGGTTTACAAACAGTTCCATTTATTGACTGGTTGATTGTTTTTATCAAATAGCAACTCACTGGGCACCTAATATAAAATTTGAGAGCATCCATCTGAACTGGGTTTTCATCTCCAAGTGCTGCACTACATTTGGTCAAGTGCCCAAATTATGTAAAACAAACCTTGGAGAGAATCCTTTGTGTTAGTATCATAATAGGGTTATTTACAGAAGGCAATGCAAATACAGACAGTCAAAATTGAATTGATATTGGAGTTGACCTCAAAGAACATACCTTAGATAAAGGAGTTGGTCTATAATCTGCTTCTTCAAGTAACTAGCTTCAGGGTAGAAAGATATTTTAGCTGGAAATTGTACCCTTGTAAACACAAGGGACACTGGAGCAATTGTTCAAGAAATTTCAAGTTATATGGTAAAGTTAGTGAAGTAGAAATTTATTGTTTGTTAAAAGGTAGCATTAGAGAAGACATTTCTCCCATCCTTACCTATAACTGTGATCCTTTACTTTAGGATTGAAGTCATAATTTGGAAATCAAATTCCATTGAAATTCCTCTCACTTTATCATAGCAATTCATTCTCACATCCATCTTTCCTGATGGAAAGTGAATTTCTTTTGAAGCCTCCAACATCTGATATTTATTTGTCCTCCAACCTTAATACAAGCTGAATTCAAGATTAAATCAAGATCTATAAATTATATGAAGACATTTGATGTAGAATTAAACCTCAAAATATCCTCTAAGTAAAATTATATGAACACATGTGTGGAAACATATATTTTTGAGACAGGGTCCTGCTCTAGCCCAGGCTGGTCCCAAACTCACTATGGAGCCCTGGCTGGCCTTGGACTCACAGCAATTCTCCTGTCTCAGCCTCCCAAGTGCTGGTATTACAGGTGTTCGCCACCACACCCTGCTTATGTGGTGCTGGGGAATAGAACTCAGTTACTTAGCATTTGACTGAGTGCTTGACTTAGCACTTGCTAGGCAAGCGCTTTAACTGCTGAGGCATTTCTCCAGGCCCAAGCAAAGGAACAGCCTCTTGAAAACCTTCGTAATTGAGAGATTGAGGAAGACATCTTCACTGATGTGAGTTGAGGGATTGAAAAGGCATAGAAAGAAGAAAAGCCTAAAGTAAGTAATGCTTTCTACCCTTTAAGGACTCTGTGATTGCATAATATTCCAGCTCAATTATGTATAAAATTTACATTAATTATACCTCCCTTTATGTATCAGCAATTGGGTTCTCTATCCAAACTGTAGCACTGGGTATTAGGAACAGGAGATCACAAGCCAAGGTGCGTTAACTCTTGGCCCGCTTCCTGCAAACTTCACTAGAAAGCTGAATGTCCGTCTTCAGTAAGTACTGGGAGAAGAGCGACTAAAGCACACAACGAGCCCTAGACACAGCTCCTAAAACTAGAGTCTAGTGCTGAAGTGTAGCGGATCAAAGTGGGGGCTTTCTAACGAAGACTGTGGAAACCAGAATGAGAAGTATAAGATCATATCTACGTTTTAGCCATGAGTCCAGGAGAAAACACAGACTCAACTTCCTTGAAAGTGAAGTGACTTTTGTAAACACCGTCTCGTCGCTGTCTGTCATTTACAGGAGAAATGAGGTGACACATACCACACACCAAAGTAGGCATAGCCCAGTATTTGAGGTCAATCAAAGCTACTGGATTCATTTTAGATATGAAAAAAAAGAATTGCTGGTTTTTATCTGGTTTGATTCTTACATGACTGTTTTGTGGTTTTATTTATGCATTTTTTTCTTTCAATGCTAAGAAATATTCCAAGCCTGTTTACTCACCAGTTGAATACATTGGGGACAAAGTCTTTCAGGGAATAAAAGAAGATTTATTCAGTAAATTACCAAAGCCAAGAGAAAGGATCAAGGAGCTTCGAAAGACCATTTTAATAGGGGCTTTATGCTCCTTTATTTTAGAGGAAAAGATTACAGAAAGTGAATAGTTGGTAATCTGCACTTCCACACCAGTCTTGAAGGAAAGGAAAGAGATAAGGAATTTTTCAGATAAAATGCGCCAGTACTCCTAGGTTAAATGACTTGCCGGGCTGTGTGCTCTGGGGCACAGTATCTGCTTCAAGCCCAGGGAAACCTCTGTATAGCAATCGAGCTTGCGAGTTCCTTTTCAGGTTGTCTCTTGAGACATCTGTCCATATAACATTTTCTTTCTTTAGTCCAGTGCTACAAAGGGACGACTGCTGATGTCAGTGAGATGAATTATTCTGTTATCTTGCTAATTACTCCGTGTGCACTGGTGTTTCCGGCACAGTGAAGGCAGGTGGGCTGTCTGGTTGCCATGCTGATTAGACAGAGGATGGTCACCATGGCTGGCCGCAGAGGTCCACAGAACCTCAGGAGAGAAACAATTGTTTTGCCAAAAGAGTTGAACTTTTGCCCTTGTTTATTCCCTGCACAGTGATACCTTTCTTGTGGAGGAAATGAGTGAAAGCTTATTTAGAAACCTCAGAGTCTCTTAAACATCTGATAATCTTTAAACAGCTTTTCTAAGACAGAGGGAGGTTAATCCAATTTCTATGGTAGCAAAGAGAAATAAATGGCCTGAAAAACCTGGGGTGGACACAGTTGCAGCTTGAAGAGAAACATACTTAAACTGAAAAATAAAAGAGGGAATGAATATTGAGAAAGATAAACTTAGTTCAGGAGTTGTGATGAAGAGAGAAGTCAGAAAATGGTGTATAGTTATTTATCAGAAAGTTAAGAAAAACCTGTCGTGGAGATAATTAAATCACAAGCCCTTCTATTTCAGGAATTGAGACAGTGAAAAGAGAATCTAGAATGAGCTGTCAACCCACTTCCCCCCCCCCAACACACACAGAAGCATGCGTGCATGCACACACACACACACACACACACACACACACACACACACACACACACACACACATGCATGCACGCGCACTATTAAGGAAGCTCAGAGGCTTATTAGTAAAATAAGCCAATCTGAATGGACCTCGTATCATATGACCCTAACAATATGGCGTTGATGGAAAAAGCCAAACAGTGGAGTGAGACGACCAGTGCTTGTCAAGTGCTGAAAAGGAGAGGGATGTTCAGTAGAAAGTGCGCGGGAGATCTTCAGGACAGTGGAACTATTCTGTATCCTACTGTAGTGACAGAAACGTCATTGTACACGTGTCAAATGCCATAGATTATACAACACAGTCAATCTGAATAGAAGTTATGTTCTTTCTTTTATAAAAATGCATCAAAATTGACTCCTCAATTACAAAAATATCCTACAATGGTGTAAGTTGGTGAGAATAGAAAAAAATGAGGAAGCAAAAAGAAGCAAATGCAAATTTTATGATTTCTACTTGATCTTCTGTAAAGCTAAACTACTCCAAATAGCTCATTTTTATAAACATGCTGGAAACATGCAGATCTATAACTGTTATAATATAAATGATGGTTATGATGATGACACTTTACGCAATAAACTGCAATGATGGCTTGTTTATTTTATTTCAGAAAAAAACACCAACATTAATAATTGAAATAAAGGCAGTTAAAATACAAAAATTCAAAGGTGAGATGTTGAAAAGAATGTCAAGGAAAGAGTGTGAGAACTGAGAGCCGCAAGGCCTTCTTGGTACACAGGGGACAAAATAAAGATCAAACAGAAAAAAATGAATTTCCTTTGATGTTCTGTCAGATCACCTAACAAGTGTAAAAGGAGCTAATATATAAAATATTTTTCAGTTCTTCATTTCTTGGCTGGGAGTCAACCCTAGTGAGCCAAGGGATGGTTCAAGTCACTACATCACATCCCTATGTTAGCAATTTACCATTCAATCCTTGGCCTAAGCATCTCAAATTCCTCACCACAAGCGCACTGTGTTTTTCAGCCACTTGATTCCGTCAGCTTCCAGCCACCATTAGCTTTATAGAAAATACACAGGGCACTTAGCTTCTGATTTTTAAATGTCTGCTATGTAATCCTTTTCCTTTCCCATGAAAAAATTAAGCACTAAGTGGCTGAGCCATTACAGTGCAGTGTTATTTTACAGACAGAAATCAATTACCAAATATGCTCTACACACACACGTGTGTGTAAACTATTTTCTTAGATCTACATGTAGGTATAATGCAGCAACATGTTAATGATGAACCTCTCTTAGAGGCCTAAGCAAATAGGATTTGTTTCGAGACATGGGATTTTCTTCCTCTTACAAATAACTCGCAACAAGCATCCATTATTTACTAACAGAAAGATAACTATTTTTAAAGCAAAAGTATAGATATATATTCACATACATGTAAGGTGTATTATACATGCATGATAGGCATTCAAACTGTTAACAGTTAAAATTATAATTTATATTAGGTTATTTATGACAAGTAAAATATGACTACATTGCTATTATAATCTGAAGGAATTTTTTAGGCAAGAACAAGAAAACTGCAATTGTGGAGCATTGCAGGACCTGCAGGATTCCAGTGCAGGTTACGGAACTGCACTAAGTATCAGTGTGAGACATTTAAGTCCAAGACAATGACTTAGATTTGACATACTGAAGGAGAGAATAACATTATGGATTTGAAAGTGAGATGCATATATAGGTTACACCCTGCATACCCATTGGACATAGTTTCATTTAACATCTGTTGTATATAAAAACAAATTCCAAGTACACAGAGAAAAGAAATATGCATTTCCCTTTGAAGCATTAATGAAAAGAAAGTCACATAAGCTAATAACAAAGCAATGTGATATCTGAGGAAATATTACACAAAGAGAGCTGCCTCAACAGCATAGGAGAGGCACCTTCTTCCTAGGGAGGGTTGAACCTGGAGAGAGACAGTTTGGCTGGATCTCGATGGAAGGCTGTCAACCAGCCACAAGAAATCACGTGTCTATCTACCAGGAGAACACCATGTGAAGAATGCAAGAATGTTGAAGAAAGATGACAAAAACTTTCTCTTTTCAACTTATTCTATTAGACTTGCTGTACACACACACACACACACACTGTAAATAGATTGATAATAGATTCATAGACAGATAATGAATGTGTGTGTGTGTGTGTGTGTGTGTGTGTGTGTGTGCGTGTAAGAGAGAGAGAGAGGACACATCACATGCTGGGGAACTAAAGCAGTTGCTTCTCTCTTCTGGTGAACTAATGTTTATAGGAAGACAATAAAAGCTAATCTCTCACATATTCACACTAGAGCTATTTTGATTCACACCTGAGGATTAAAGGCAGGCAGGCAGCCAGGGAACAGAACTTAGCCTTTGGGGTTCTCTCTCATTCCAGAAAGGTTTGGAGCACAGTAAATATGGAGAAAGCAATCTTTCATTAAAGCAGAAACCCTCCTTATGCAACCAAGGATGAGCCAGAACTTGCATTTGGGTCCCTCCAGGACACAGTAGAGCTGTTTTACTCTCTGCTCATTTGACTAAATAAGCCTTTGTCACACCTTGGCCTCAACCTGGTTACATCAAGCCTGGCTTCTTGGGATGTACAGGGAGCCAATGGATTTTATGGAGAACTACAAGTCCAAATTCATTGATAATGTCAGGTCGTCAGCTGGTCATGCCTTGACTATCACAGCCTCTATGTCATTAGCCAGGAATAAGTCCAGGCCTTTAGTCTCTTACTCATTTGCAACAAATTCTATCACACTAAATGGGGATACTCTTATAAACTGGCTTTTGCTCATCAGCATCTGGAAAAATAAACCTGCTCATCTAAAACGTAATATACAAAAAGTTTTGTTTTAACAGTAAATATTACACTCAAAATATTTATAAAATATCTTAAATATATGAAGGTCATGCAAACAAGGCTGTTCAACAAGGTTGTTAATAAAGGCCTCTGTTTGATGCTACGATATAAAACCGGGAATCGACAATTCAAGGGAGCAAGGTCCATTTTAGTACATAGTTTCAGAAGATCTTAGTACATTCATGGGTAGCAGGCAACGGTAGAAGCACGTGGCAAAGCCCCGGGAGAAAGAAAGCTGCTCCTGGTGTGGAGGACAGAAAATCAGGTAAGCCAGGAGGGGTGGAGATAGTGTATGTCCTTCCAAGTCTAGCCTCAGAGCTCCACCCCTCCTGACCAGGCCCCACCTCTTAACAGCACAGGGTGCCATACATGAGCCACAACAACCTAACACATGATGCTTTCAGTAGGAATTCCAGGTATAACTATAACAAAGACCAATGTAAAGTTTGCTGTATAAACCAGAAATGCAATTGAGCCTCACAGAATAGACTCAGAGGCTAAGGTAGGAAGTTCATAAATTCAAGCCCAGACTGGGCAATTTAGCAAGACCTTGTCTCAAAATCAGAAATAAAAATGTGCCAGAGCTGTAGCACATTTCACAGAATTTGATTCCCAGTACCAAAATAAATAAATAAATAAATATAAATTAACAATTTAAGTGAAGCAAATTCATTGTTTTACCACATAATATTCTTTGAGAATGTGTTTCTGCATCAATATGTGATTTTCTGAGCCCACTGTATCAATCTCTTAAGCCATTCATTCATTTGATCATTAATTTCTTCACTCATTTATTCATTCCCTAAGGAATTAATCCCTTAAATTGTAGTAACTAAGAAAGAGAATTAATAGTAAACAAAAAACATAGGAGCAAATAAAACAAGTATTTCATGTTATGCACAGAAAACAGAAGAAAAATATTTTAGAGCCTTAGACTACGAAACTATTAAATAGAATAAAAAATTTAAAAACATACTACTAGCAAGAAAAAGGAGGTTTTGTGTTTTCTTATATCAGATATAATTACTTTTAAACATCATTCAGGTAAAAATAAAAAAGCAGTACATTTTATACATTTCAATTCCCCCAAATAAAAATGTTTCCAGGGGCTGATGGCAGTCTCCTCATAGGCAATCCCGTGTTTACAAAGAAACTCTCTTTCTGGAGAGAAGAGTGACATAGAATGTCAACACGTAATTGTGATACATTTTCAAAATGGATTGCAGGTTTGCTCAATTATACTACAGCCTCTTGGGAGTGATAAGAAAATAATGTTATATTGGGGAAGAAAATCAGATCAAAAGGACTAGATGAAGATAAGGTTGTCTTACTCCCTTGATTCCATGTCAATCTACGATAACTTTTTTCTTTTCCTACTGCTGTTGTGACAAAGGATCACTAATTTATTGGCAGGAATCAACACACATTTACTTTTTCACAGTTCTGCATGAGTGAGATGCAACAGGAGCATCATTGGGCTAAAAATAATCTCTGCAGCAGTATGCGCCTTCCTGAGACTCACAGGGAGAATGTGTGCCCTCATCAATCCCAGTTTCTCAGGGAGACTTCTCACCTTCCTAGGCCGGTGAGCCTGTGAGCCTTTCCTTCAATTTCAAAACCAGCGGAGCGAGATCTGGTTATGCAGCCATATAAAGTACCAAAGGACCCACTTCTGCTGTCACATCTTTCTCTTACCACAGCCCGGCAAGGCTCTTCACTTTAAAGGATCTGTGTGACAGGATTGGGTCACCCAGACGCCTCGGGATCGCCCTAAACCTCAGTAGCTTTGGCGAAGTCTCTTTCTGCTGTGGCTGGCCACATACTTTCAAAAGCCACACTTTGAAATTTTGGCCAACTTTTGGACCATTATCTGCCTACCACAGTGACATTATCATCATCTGCTTTTTAAAATTCCATTCTGATTTGTAGAATTTCCATTTATTATTATTTTATTACCCACCAGCAGTTAAAGAATCATCTTCTTACTACATTCGGTGGTTACACACTCATTCACTAAAAATTCAATAAACATATCCTAAAATTCTCATTACATATACTCCCAATGTGCTAAGCAACTCTTATTTATTCATTCTTTTTTTAAAGAATCTATATGTCTCACCAAATAAACCTACTAAGTAAAGCCTTACTTTTTCTCTTTGAATGTTTTATTTTTAGTGGCTAAAACATTATCTGTCCAAAGGTTCCCAATTAATACTTTAAAAAAAAAGCTGAATGGGCGAGCATATACTTATGGTTTGCTAATGATTTGCAGTGTTGAATGCATAAAGGCAGACAGAGAGATAGTACAGCGGTTCAGATTTTGTGGCTATGAAAGTTTTATCTAGATATGCACCTGTAACGAGGTCAATTCTTTCCCCCCAGGTTCCCTCTATCACCACTGGCCCAAAATGATTGTGTTCTGTACCAAAAAGCAAAAATCCAGGAGGCAAAATCAAGCCCCGATTGAATTGTCTTGTGTATGGGTTAAGATTCTTAATTCTAGAAATGGACGTAGCCTGTAGCCATAGAGCCGCAGAAGTGCAGGAGACGCCTGATCTTTGTTCTTTCTAGAAGGTCATGCCTGTGGCATTGGGCGTCATGACGCAGCCCTCAGACCAACCCTGACATTGCCTTCTGGAGCAGTACAAAAATGAAGTCATTCTACCTGGAGATCAGAGAGCCGTAAATAACCACGGCAAAGCCCAAGCTGAAGAGAAAGCAAGGTAAAGAGTATGAGCTCGGGCAAGTGACAGAAGACCCCCCAGGGACACAATCTTTCTCTAGATTGTGCTTCTGCCGTTTCACATAATTTATGTGTGTACCTGCAGCCTATGGATAATAAAACTTTATTTTGTATGACATCTCTCATACTGTACTCCTAAATATTTAATAGAGTTAAATAATGCAGTTACTAAGGAGAGTAATAGTATAATGCAACGGAAAATTAAAAGGCAATGACAAACCCTGAGAGTTACGTTTAGGGAAGAGCCAAGGAATTGTGTCATCTCTCTTTCATTGGCTTCCCAGAAACAGTGCACGAGCCAGGAGGAGGAAAGGCAGTGACAACTTCAGAATAGAGTATTTCCTCAAAGCTGGCTCTGGCTTTAACAAGGCATGTGACCTTGGGAAGGTCGCTTAATCCCTCTGAGCCTCAAATTCCAAATCTGGAAAGTTCTCTGACACCCAGTGCCAGCTGAAAGGATAAAAATTTGCACATATACACAAAACAGACTTGAAATGTATATTTTTCTAGGCAGTTTACTGGTAAAGGGAAATTAGAACAAGATAGAGTGATTGAACACAGGGTGTCATGGTATGATAGTGACAGCTTTAGAGACTAGTAAGAAGTAGATTAAGATTAATTTATACAGCAACAAAGCAGGGAACCAATTCCAAAGGATCACAGAGTCCATTTGCCAGACAGGTGTTTGGAAGCCGGGCCATAGGCCTTCCCATAATCCTTTGGGCCCTTTGTTTTCTGATACTGCCCAAGGCACCTTGATATCAAAATAGTATATCTCTTTGCCATTCTCATTGAGGTTCTCACCAATCTAATTAATTCTGTCTTTTCAACTCTTATCATGGAGGTTTTAAACCACTTGCAATCCTCTTAAACACCCTATTTCTTAAAATAAAAGTACTTCTTAAATTTGTGGCTCAAAACCTTAGTCTTTGAAGGCTCACGTGGGCATTCTCTAAGAAGCTTCTCAGGCCTCATAAGCAGAAACTCATTGTGTCTAATCATATAATCCTCTGTTCTCTAAGGGTGCTGTTCAACCAGCTTCCTTCCAGGGAGATTTATCACAATGTAAATACTCAAGTGCCACCTTGGACCTGTAGCACATAATCAGATCTTAACCTCCTAGGAAAGAATATGGGGAAGAGTCCAGAAGGAAGCACTGAATACTGCAGGCTTGAAAATATCCCCCCTGAAAATGCTTCTTTCCAAATGAGCATTGACTCAATTCTCAGTGTACATCAGAGCCAATGCTTCTGTTTCAAGCGCATGTTTCTAGACACAGAGACCATCTGATTCAGGAAGTCGGGGTTGGGCTCACATGCTGGTTAGCTGCCGGGTGATGCTAACCCTCTAGCTCATGCACACGAGCGTATACTGTAGTCTGGCTCCAATGAGAAGAGAGCTTTTTACCTATTCCCTGATCATAACAGAGGATAGGCTGGAATACTTTAAAAAGTAAAATCAATAAGAAGAGAAGAAAAGAGGCAAATCATACAGCCCGATCACTTCTTTGCAGTGTGATGCTCAGTGTGATGGGTTGGATCTGCATCCTGCATTTGGATGGGATGGAGAACCTCTGTGATCATGTGCTGTTAAGAGGTGGTCAGAAGGGGCAGAACACAGGGCCTTGATCTTGGAAAGGGCAGATGGCTGGTTCTTGATCTGGTAGGGGTGAACACTCGGACAGGACCTTCCTCAGTGGTTTCTTGTCTGCCTTGTGAACAGCTTTCTTCCAGTTGGGCCACTACCATGTGCTTCCACCATTTCCAGCTACCCACAAATGTACTGAGATCTTCTGAAACTGTGAGCTAAGATAAACTTCTCTTTTAACTGGTGAGAATTGAGTATTGTGTCCTGGAAATGAGAAAGTAACTAAAACGTAATTTGGTACCAGAAAAGTGGTGTTGTTGCTGTGACTTTACCTGATTTTATGGTCTAGAAGCCTTGAAAAAATGGTTGATAGGAGGAATTTGTAAAGGCTTGAAGATGCCAGCTGGAGAAGCCTCAGGAGGCTGCGGGCCGAGCTGTTTTATCACTGGTTGTCCTCCCTCTTGGTGGGTAACACGTATTTTGTTGTGTCAAGATAGAATTTTCTGCCTTAATTTAATATTTTTGATGCTAATCTGTGTGATTAATGGGTACATTTCTAAAAATTTGCTATGAAATATTTAACTGTAGTGATCCCACAATTGCTCACTCATTCACTACCTGAAGTAATTTTTTTTTTCAAATTTTAGCAGTTATATTAAACTTTCTAAAATCTTCTCAGTCTTACTCTCTTAAGTCTTTATGTTTGTGCCATTTTTGAGTGAGTACCTAGATATAACTTTGCTGGGTCACATGATAAATTTTGCTTAACTTTAATTTAGTGCTACTGGGTGTTGAACCCTGGGCCTCTGGCTCTCTAGATAAGCACTCTGTCCTTGCACTCCAGTACTTCATATTTAACTTCCAGAAAATTTTAATCTGGGCTGAAATCCCAGCATCTGCGAGGTTAAAGCAGGCAACTTACAAATTTGTGCACAGCCTCGGCAACATAGCAAAACCTTGTCCCAAAATCAAAATGAAGAGATGAGCTGGGAATGTGACACCACGTGAAGGCCTTGGATTCAATTCCCATTTCTAACAAAAATTACTAAATTTTTCAAACTATTTGGATCATTAATTCTCTCTTTAGCAATGGATGAAATTATCAGTTATTTCGTGTATTTGTGTTTATTAAATTTTTCTTTAAATTGTATTTGTTCCAGAGGTTATAAAGTAGTGTAACATTGTAGCTAAAATTAGTATTAGCCTGATGACTGGTAATGCTATCTTTTCCCATAGTTTTAACCTTTTGTTTTCCTTAATTTGTGAATTACATTTGATAATCTTACTAATTATTGCATTAGTTTGGTTTATGGATTTATATGTACTATTTATATATTCTCAGTAGAATTAAATATGTTTGTAGAATTCAAATATTCCCTGTTAAAGGATTTTTTTTTTTTTTTGGATTGGGCATTCTGTGTGCTTGGGTGTGTGTTGGGGGTCAGAGACCATAGGGACTCCTGAATACTAAAGGGCACACTCTCTACTGAGCTACATCCACATCCCTATTCATGTACCTAATGACATCTTTCAATAAAAATTTAATTAAATTTTACTTGAACATTTTTCTTCATTTTGTGTATCCTGTCCATCAAATCTTTATTTGCTCTGACTCTATAAATTTTTATGGCAGTGTTCACAGGCTTCTTCCATCTGGATTTTGTCTTTAGTTCCATGGTCCACTTTGACATAATCCTTGTCCTTGTGTATGAAGAAAGAAAACCCTCAGCAAGGAGCTTAGCCGAGTGGATGCAGCGCCTGCATGACATGCCCAAAGCCCTGAATTCAATCTCCCAGCACTACATAAAAATTAACCAGGCAAAGTGACACATGTCTGTAATCTCAATACAAGGTAGGCTGAAGCAGTAGGACTGCAGTGACTTCAGTGTCGTCATCATGGGCTTCATAGTGAGTTCAGGACCAGGACATGCCTGGAAAACAGAGAGATCCTGTCTCCAAAAGTGGGGTGGGGGTGGGGGATGGTTGAAGGAATGGCTTAGCGGTTAAAAGCACTTACCTAGCAAGCACTATATTAAATGCTAAGTACCCTAGTTCAATTCCCCAGAACCACATAAACTGGGAGTGGTCGCGCATGCCTGTCATCCCAGTGCTTGGGAGGCTGCAGCAGGAGGATTGCCATGAGTCCAATGCCAGCCTGGGCTCAACAGTAAGTTCAGGACCAGTGCTAGCTACAGAGCAAAACCCTGCCTCAAAAATAAATAAATAAACAAATAATTTTAAAAATTAGAAAAAGTGTCAGTTTTCTTATGAAAACACAAAATACAAATTTTCCCAAAACTGTAAAAATATTAAATTATTCAGATATGTTGATTGGCATTAAATTGCCTAAATATATATATGGACCTATTTGTTATTTGGGAGCTAGTTTTTTGTTATGATCCTTATACCTGTAGAATAAAACTTGAAATCATGCAATACAAGCCTTCCAACTCAGTTCTTTGGTTTTCAAGAATGTTTCTACTACTTGATATTTTTAGTATTTTCAAATAAACTTAAAATTTATTTCAAAATAAAAACCCATTGAAATTTTGACTTGGATTCAATTATGTTGAAAGATCGGTCTGGAATATGGACACTGGACTATTGTGAAACTGACATCCCTCAACATGGGATGCATCTGAGCATGGTAAATTTCATTGAAAACGTTTTGCAACTGTTTGTTTTTTGCAATTTTGCTGGATTATCTTCTCTGCATTTCATAATTTCAGTCTATATCTACTTTTATTAAATAAAATATATCTACCTGTTCCATGTGCAAGTCTAATAATTTAAGAAAATATATATTCCTTTAGAAATCGTGATAATCAAAATGTAAAAAATCCACCAAAATGGTTTTTTTGCACTCCATTGCAATTTAAGGTCCTATTTATGTAAAGGTATTCCTTACAAGCCAAATAACTAGATATCATAGTGCTATGACATATGGTATATATTCATTTACTTTAATACAAACTAACTTCCTGTAATTAAAGTTATGCAGTTTTGCAAATGACACCAGAGATATATTAGTTGCTTTGCATCCTCACAGTATTTGGTACTCTGAGTGATTTGGATTAGTTTTACTCTTGACTTGGGAGAGTTCTTAATACAATATAGATATTATTCCTTAGAAAATGTTTGCAAATATTTTCTTGCACTGTGTAGCTTGTCTTTGCACCCAGTTCACATGGACTTTCTTAAAGCAAAAGACTTTAGTTTTGATGTTTAATTTATTAGTTTTTCTTTTCCGGCTTATGTTTTTCTGTCTAGTGTAAGAGTTATTTCCTTTATGCAAATGCTGAAACTGAAATAAATTTGCTTTGCACTTTTTGTCTTGAAAAATCCACAAATTTATTCTTTACATTTCAGCCTATTTTTACTTATTTTTTATATGAGAGGAGATGTAGAATCAAATTTTATCTATTCACTTATTGTCTCTGAATATCCTATTGTTTCCTATTACTGTCATCTTTTAAATTAATGATTTTGCTTATTGATCAAAACCACTTGAGCATATGGACATGTGTGTTCTGATGAATCTCGTATTTTCCACTGAGTTCTGTATCACTGATAGTACATCTGTGCAAACTGAGCCTTCCAGTCTAAGATAGTGATATATATATCTAGGTATTTTTTTGATGAACATTTAAAAATTTTCAGCATTCAAATACAGTGCACCTAGTTGCTAAGAATATACCTAGATATGTACTATATCTGGAACACTTATAAATGCTATTAGGTTTCTAATTTTAGTGATTGCATGAGCATTTTAAATTATATATAAAACTGGTTGATTTTCATAGGTTGATCTGTGTTCTATTATCTTGTTTAAATTATACATTCATCTGTGGATAATTTTCTTCCTCCCTTCCTGTCTGCCTTCTTCCCTTCCTGACTTCTTCCCTTCCTGACTTCTCTCCTTCCTTCCTTCCTTCCTTCCTTCCTTCCTTCCTTCCTTCCTTCTCATGCCATCATTACACTTTATGCGCAAATTACAAGGTGATGAGTTGTTTGGAGGGGTGTCACTAAGGATGTGGCCTGAAGCATTATTCTTGCCACTCCCCTCCCGTCCCTGCTTTTTCTCACTCTCCTCTTCCTGTGCTGCCATGCTGTGAATTGGTTTTCCCTGCTGAGGCCCTCCTTCATGCCCTTCCGCCATTGCCAGCCAACCATGAATGAGCTGAGACTTCTGAACTGCGAGCTAAAATAAAATTTCCTTCCCAGAAATTCTGGGTGTTAGGTGTCACGTTTCATCAGTGAGAAAATAACTGAGACAATTCCAATAACAGATTTTCATTTTTTTGTAAATGGTTCATACACAGTTGGGTAAATTTCGTTTTATGAGGATGTTTTGTGACTCAGATCTTTGTCAATTTGACATCAATAGACACATGGTCAATTGCTATATAATGGACACCTAATTGGTCTCCTTCAGGTTTTAATAGGGTAGGTTATGTCGATTGATTTTCAAAAAGGATATTACCCTAGCCTAGCCTAAGTAAAAAAAAAATTATTTTGCAGGGCTATATACTTTTTTTTTTTTTTTTTGGAAACAGGGTCTTGCTCTGTAGTGCAGTCTGATTCTAAAGTCACTAGGTAGCCCAGGCCAGGACTTGGCAATCCTCCTGCCTTAAATTCCCAAGTGCTGGGATTACAGGCATGTTACAGCATAATTAGTTTTATGTGGTGCTTGGGAATTGAACCGAGGGCCGTGTGCTTTCAAGGCAAACATTTTAACCACTGTACTATTCCCCCTGCCTCCCATATACTTATTTTGATTACATTGTTTGGTGGAATGTGCTTATATCCTTATGAGAAATTTTGTATTTAAGTTCAAAAGAGATGTAAGCCTGTAGTTTTGTTTTGTGTATTTTTTGTATTTACTTTGTCGATTTTGAGTATAAGAACAATATTAGTTTCATAAAACAAATTTTAAAGTGTCTTTCTCTGCTTTTATTACATATTAAGAATCTGGGATTAAAACTTACTTAAATTTTGACAAAAATCCCCGATGAAAGAACTTAGTCTTTGATATTTGTTTTTTGGGATATCTTAAGTTACAGATTTATTTGTGATAGTTTTACAGTTATTCTGCCTAAATATTCAATTCTCCTAGGTTTTTTAACTTTCAAGTTTAATTTGTTCACAGACAATATCCTCTTCTGATTCTAGTCGGTGTAGTAAATGTGAAAATACACATATCCATTTATACTAGCAAATAAGACATGTTTAAAAATTATTTTTGAACTTTTCATTTTAACTACTTGCCTTCCCTCTTTTACCTTTGTTGATCATTCTAGATGTTTCCAAATTTTGATTTGCTCAAAATGTTTTTGTTCCAATGATATTGGTCAGTATTTTGTTTAATTTCTACTTTATTTTTCTCAATGCTCTTTGTTTCCCTAATCTTATTTTTCTACTACTGACTTCACTGATTCCATTTATCTTTTCAATAAGTTTAATTTGGGTTATGCTTGTGTTACAGCCAATTATGGAATGGCACATCTATAGCTATGATCTATTAAGTGTGTGTATGTGTGTGTGTGTGTGTGTGTGTGTGTGTGTGTGTGTGTGTGTGTGTGTCAAGTTGGATAACGTCAGTCGGTAGATTCTCTGGACAAGCAGCTAAAACTTTCCACATCCCTGTTCATTTTCTGTCTAGTAAATTTATCAGTTCTGATGAGTTTATTACTGTGGTTGACTGTGAAGTCCTGAAACATAATTCTGAATTTTACTATTTCTCTTTTTTTCTTGAAATTTTTGATACTAAATGCACAAGATATTTACATATGATATATGACAACAATCTACTTTCATAAACAACTTTTCAAATTACATGTAAAAACTTGACTTCTACATAAAATCTTTTCAGCTTCTAAGTGCCATGCAACTAAATGCTAGCATTTTTCTTCAATTAATAATTGTACTTTCTAATATTCATCGGAAAACGCCCCTGCGTCTTATGTCCCACTACTTCTGCTGGTTCTACTCGGCCTTTCCTTTCTGATGCCTCTGATGTATTTTTTTCTCCTTTTGAACAACTTTCTTAAGTCAATATTTAATGGTAAGTCACTCAGTGATGCTACTTCTTTTCCTTTTCTTCCAAAATTATTTTGTCACGTTTATTAATAGATTGCTCCAGCACATATAGAATTCACAAGGCTAAGTTGTCTCTTTGGTCAATCAGATTTATGTTAGTACTCACTAATTTTCATGGTTAAAAGAGAAGTTTTCTTCCATCTGAGTCACTGTTTCCCTGAGGGTTGTATCATTTTCTTCTACCTGATCTAATGAATTTTTCTTTGTTTTTAGTTTTCTGAAAGCTGATCCTGGTATGTCCCGGGGTAAGCTCAGGTCTTTGGATTTCTACTCTTCCACTTTCTGACACATTTGGAGACAGCACATTGCTTATTTCCTTGTCCTCCTTCAGTTTATTACTGAGTAAGGGAAGAAAATTTGCTGCTTTTGAGTGAGCTCTAGAATCAATGAAGCTGTCCAAGGGGCAAGAGCCAGTTCAAGAAGCTTTACCGGCTGGGCCACATTATATATCTAACAGAGTTGTTCTTGCTTCAAGGGGCATCTGACAGATTTGTACAAACCGATCACTGCACACATACTTAGGATTTTGATACCCCTAAAACATCCCATACATAACTACCCTCCTTTTAAAGAAAAAGGAAACAGCTTCCAGTTTACTGCTGGGCCTAATGAGACATGGATGCTTATCTACACACCGCTCAATAATCATGTAACCTGCGCTGGCCATCATGAAATGGCTCTTAACGGACCCACAAAGCCTTGAAGTGGGGCATGCTTGGCAGCCATTAAAAACTTCCACATTTTGCTCCATGATATTTCTTTTTTTCTTCTAAATATGAAGCATTTCAAAGTTACCAGCATTAGATTCCAGTTATTGCTTAGGTTCCTGAGATCTGCATGTTTTCTTTTCCCATCAGCTTCCTCTGCGATCAGATTGATAAATTCTATTAATCTGTCACCTAGCTCACTGGTTCGGGCTAGAGTCAGGTCCTAACCACTCTTACTTACGTCTTTCCTGCAGCTCTTCTTAATTCAATTACTCTACTTCTCAATTCTATAAATTCTATTTAAATCCCATTTTACATCCTCTTTGCTACATTTTTTTCTAGCATTTTATTTGTTTCAATTTGGATTTCATGCATGAAATTTTTATGGCAGCTACTTAAATATGCTTGCTAGATGTTTTTGATTTCTATTCTTTTTGTTAGTGCCATCTGTTGATTGATGGTCTTTTCTTATTAAACTATGATTTTCTTGGCTTTTATGTGATAGGGGAATTTTGACGTTAATCCCTGGTTCCTGTTGGCGGTGGTTGAGAGTGGATGGGTTTCCTCAAAGGAGAAATAATTATATATCCTAAAAGTAGTCTCTAACTGCCCTTGGGCTTTGGAAAGAACCTTATGCTCCATGGGTTGCTCTGGCTGCTGGGGACCGCACTTGCTGATTCTAGTATGTCCTAATGAGGTGTAACATGCACATAACTTTTTGGGGTTAAAAAAGGGGCCTTTAGAAATAGGCCCCTTGATGCAGGAAGATCTTCCCAATTCTGTGCGCCTGAACTACCTTCTTTTGGCAGAGAAGGAGCGTCTCACACCAACTTGAAAGAAAAAGAAGAGCCTTTCATTGTTGGTATTCGTATTCTGTGTCTTTCCTTACATTTGTCATGCTGAAGTTTTCGATTCTCTTGATCTTCTGAAAATACTAGCTTTTTCTTTCGTTAGTATGGTATACTATTTTTTCGATTTCACTGATCCTTTTTCTTTGATTTTTCACTTCCTTCTACTAGCTCTGAGTCTCAGGTGCTCAATCTTCTTTCCACTTTTCTCAGCTCAAATCTTAGATGAAATGAAAGCATTTTGAATATAAATTTTCAATTTTATAAATTTTCTTCCTTGAGCTGTTTTAACTTATCCCATGCATATTGATATATTCTCATTTTCTTTTAATTCAGAAAGATTTTACCCAAGTGTGTTTTGAAGTGGTATGTGAATGTTTTAAATTTTTAAACAGCCCTATTTAATTTGAAAGTTATTTTTCGGCATAGAATATGACCAAGCTAGGTGAATAGTCTGTGTCTTTGTATAAAAAATATATATATGTAATTTCTTCTAGCTTTGGTATTGTTGCCATGGCTTGCTAGGCCTCCATAAGAAAGTATGCAGATTAAACAATAAAAATGTATTGTTTAGAGGTGACAAGGAGAAACCCTGGCTAGCCTGTGGCTCCCGTCCTCGTGGGTCCCAACGTGGTTCTCCCTCTGTCTATACGTAAACCTGGGGTCTCTTTCGTTTCTCATAGGGACACTCCTTTGGGATTTGAGCCCTACTGTTATGACCTCATATGATTTTAATTACCCTTTAGAAGATTCTATATCCAAGTACAGATACTTAGGAAATACAGCTTTATCGTATAAATTAAGAAGAGGAAGCTCAGTTTAGTCCATAACAGTGTTCTACAAAGATAATAAGAAATTACTTGATAATAAGCAAGTGATTGATAAGCTTTTGTACACTTCACATTCTTCTAAGTTTCTCTGAAAGCATTAAGCTACTAGAATGACTTTTAAAGCCTCCAACCTTAATAGAAAATTTGTCTTTTTTTATTTTTATGATGTTTTGGTTATGTTTTATCTTATATGTTTATGTATTTTAATATCTTTCTTTTAAATTGACTCTTTCATAAAAATTAATTGTTCCTCCTTCTAGCACTATTCTCCGGTCCCAGGTTGTAAGGATTTGGTATTAATATGCTCTCTTCAGTTTTATCTATAGCACTTGCAAGTATATCATTTACACTTTTTTACTTTCAACTTATTTATATTTTATATAATTAATTTTTATAAGCAGTCTACAGTCAGAAATTGTTCTGTTTCTTAACTTCAAAATTAAAATATCTATTTTAATTAGAATGTGTATCAATAATATTTGATATTGTTTATTTCTGCAACCTGATAAATTTTTCATGTTGATTGTACTTAATTTTTGTTTCTTATTTCTTTCTTTTTCACTTCTTAAGTTAATTAACTACACATCTTATGTTTTAGGAATTTTTTTGTGATGCCATCCCTAATATCAGTCATTGGCTGCATGTGATTATATGAACATTAAATCGAATTAAAATGTTAATTTCTCACTGACTTAGAAAAGAGTTTACAAAGAATTCTTTTCACATGAACTTTTCATTCATAATAGGAAAGCAAAACTCTGATCATACAGAACTTTTTTTAAATATAAGAAATTTCTATTGCAGATTACTGCTCAAACAATTAAGGAATTAATTTTAATTATTCCATTATTCTTTTGAAAAATAATAAACTATACCCTAAAAAAGTAAAAGACTTAGAAGAGCACAAGTTCAGTTATCTATTTTATCATTTCTGGCTCTTACATTTCATATTTTATTAATAGATGTTGCTACCTTCATTTGATTTTTAAATATATAGCTTTAAAAAGTACTATTTTACCAAATTTAGTATATCTTACCTACTTTTGTATGTATTTATAAATTTACATATGATAAATAATTTAAAATGCTGTTTATATTTATGCAAACATGTTGTTTTATATTTTTTTTTCCTGAAAGTCCATTTTCCTACATGATATTTTCCATTGCTCTAAACTACTTCTTTTTGATAATGTATATTTGTTCAAATAATAATATTTAACCTTTATCTCTCTTGTAAAATTTTTGTTCCACGTTTACTTTTGAAAGTTGCTTTGCTGTATGTAAAATCAGAGATTAACTTTTAATGTCATTAAGTACTTTTAAAAAGTCAATTTATTTTTGTAGCTCCCATTAATTCAGTTACACGTCAGATGGTCTGTGTTATTTCCTTTTCCATTTAAAGTCCCCTTTCTTTGTATATTTTCTTCTAGAAATTTGAATTTTCTTTTTGGCTTTCATCTATTTGACTGTTGATTTTCTTTATATTCAACCTGACTGACTTTTGCTGAGTACTAGATCTGTAGATTGATATGTCGCAATAGTTTCCGAAATTTGTCAATCACTGCACATTAGAATCTGCTCTCTGTCCACTTTCTTTCTTGTCTTCTTGGGTCACTGCAGTTGCGCTCACAGTATTTACTGATACTTTACCACAGACTTCAGCGGGAGCTGTGGCCATTGCTTCACTCTTCTTTGCGTGTGTGCTTAATGTGCTCTTTTGTCCTGTTACTGCACTGACCTTCTGTCATTGCTGTGTGTAGAATATGGTTCATCTTATGTATCATATATTTTATATATTTTACATTTATGTTTGATATTGTTATGTCTATGTGTCCTACACTATTTTCCATCTTTTCATCATGTCTTCTGATTTTTTAATCCTGTACTAGACATTGTCTATCAACTAAGATGAGCAACTGAAATGATGTCATATATCCCAAGAAAGGAACATTTCTTTTCTTATACCATGTTTTCGGTACTGAACACAGTCTGGTCTATTGTGTGGTTAAGCTTTGGCAGTCTTTCATGTTGGGTTCAAATGTTTTGTGGATGAGATAAGAATATTCTCTTCCACAAAGGCAGTTGACTAAACACAAGAAACATAGCTGTGATCAATTTTTTTCTACTTCCATCTTCTGAGTTAGTCAACTTCGTGTACCACTAGAGAAATGTCCCCCTATGCTTTGCAAGTCAAGGTTCTGCTCTTGAGTCTCTTGTTCATCCTCTTTGTTCTCAAGTCTAGTCTACAGGTTTCTGAGTCTTGCGAGAATTGTTTCAGACCTCACTAGCCTTTGGAAAACTTCTTAGTTTCTCAGGAAGATTTTCTGTCACCCATATTCTCCTCTCTTTTTTGGCATCAATATCTGAAACCAAGATCTGAGTATGGTTTCCTCAATAGCCCTCATGATTTCTTCTTCTTGTGACTACCACACCAGGATTCTGCGAGTTGTCATGTGAAAGAGATGGTGAGTGGGTGCAAACACATTCAGTGTATAGGGTACCTTGTGACCCTGAGCTATCGCATCGTTCTTCAGACAGTGGTATAGATGACAGAAAATAAAATACTGCTTTCCTTTCACTGATCTATGAAATTGCATGCATTTTAGTGGTAAGTCCCTTCTTTCAGTTGAGATCTTATTTTTCTGGACTTTGGTCTTTGGAGATGTGTGTGTGTGCAGATGTGTGCATGCGTGCATGTGTCCTTACATTGTAATATGACTTTCATGAGTTGCTTTTTATCCTCCTGAATTTAGTGTCCAGCATGAGCAAATTGACCACATTCTACAGCATGAGAAAATTGACCACATTCTACACCCAAAGAAATGAGATCCACTATGTTATGTGGGGGTTGCTTGCAATTCAGTTGCATCTGCCATGTACTCCGAAATCTTTCATTCCAGGGGCTATGTTGGTATACAAAGAACTGGGGAATCAGGGAGGAAATACTTCATAATTGTGTGACTGAACCTGAACAGGGGTGTAATATTTAGATGAGTTTCTCTAAGATAGAGTTCTACAGTCTAGACCATTGTTTGAGGTTCGCTGACAGTGATTCATAAATTTCCTAATTGTCTTAGAAACATGAAAAATTATAGAATATAAACTTAAAGATATGTGTTGATTAGTATTGTAACTTCTGAATGTCATCCAAAGTAAGTACATATTTGAATAGTTAATTAATTAATAATGTTTAAATAATACTGGGCATTAAGCCCAGAGCCTTCACAATGAGCTACGTCTCCATTTCATTTATATTCTTAATTTTGGAATGGGATATCATTAATAGCACATATTTTTAAATAGTTTTCAAGAGTCTTTTTTGTGAATGTGAAGGTGATGCGATATGTATGTGTACCAGTTCTTTGAGTTTATTGCAACTTCTGTATATTACAAATAAATACCAATAAAAATATTGACTCTTGGAAAAAACAAAGAGTTGCTTGCTTGGGAAAGCTCTTCTATCTCAATAACTATTTCTATGAGCTTCTAATCCCTGTACAAGAAAATATTATTATATTTCTTTCCTATAAATGTCCTCAGATGAGAAAATGAACACTGTAGAAACATCTTTCAATAAAAATATATATATAGAAAAGATGCAAAGGTCTTAAACATATATTAATGTGCCTGAGCGGAAAAAAAAAAAAACTAGTTGAGATCACAGTGGCAATTATGTACCTGTCTAAAAATGGATTAAAAAAAACACTGCTGGTGAATGATGTGAGTAATTTCAATCAGGTTCATAATGAATGAAATTACACCAAGATGTTTTTGTTTATTCTCCAATTTTCCATTCTGTTAATAATAAAAGATGACAATGAATGATAGATTACATAATACTATAAAGCATTTTGTACTCACACAGGTGTGTGTATAATACACAGATTCTTACTGGAAATAAATAGACAAGTACAGGTGTAATAAACAAAACGACACTTTTTTAAAATATATGAGCTCTTTTATTCCAACTTTGATTTGAAAAAAATTCAAACTGTTTTTTTTTTCTACCAATATCGATGACCAGGTATGGTCCTTACAGAGTACTCTGACAAGGAAACGAATCACCTTTCCTTTTTGGTTTCTTTTTCTTTACACAGAAATGTGTTTAATTTTAGTTTTGATGATAGTGCATAAAAAGCTATTTTTTTGTGCAAAAACATTAAACTCCAGGTGTTGATTTATCCTTAAGCCTATTCTTTTCCATAATTTAGCAGCAAGATTACACTGCCTTTATGAGTTTATATCAATTACCTAAACTTTAACCAAGCAGAGAACCCCACCTCCTAAACTGGGATTTGGCACTGATCTTTACAAGGATCCACCACAGGGACAGATGGAGCTTCAGTCTCCACACCCCTCCTGCTGCTAAATTCATCATTTCAAAGTGGTCCTCCAATGACCTAGTGCATGCTGGCCTCCCAAGGTCCTCAAAAGAAGGATCCTCAACGAAGTCCCTGGTGTCTAAATGATTGGGTACTGCTGCTTTGTCGGATGTGATAATCTACCTCCATTAAGGTCACAGTGAGCAAGTTGTTCCCTCGAGGCAGGCAGCCAAGGAGAGAGTCCCGGGCAAGTTCTGTACTGGGCCCAGGATCTGGTGGTACTGAAGGTACCAGGAGTACAAATAGTTCCTATGGAGGACAAGGACTGTGACAATAATTGTCCAGAATGTGAGCTAGTGAAACTGAAAGAGGGACACATGCTCCTTTTTATTTGATAAAACTGAAGCTGTTTATTATAACTAGTAAGGCCTTCATTACCTACCACCTTCCTTAACTTTATCTCCCTTCTCTAATTCAGAAAGTGCTTGTGCACATGATCACAACTCCATGGCTGCAGCTATTGGCTACACCTGCTTCTTCTCAGTTTTTAGGCTTTCTGAATTTATATTCCTCTTTCAAAACTTAGTTGAAGTATTATCTATTCCAAAACACCCTGCTCGAGTTCTTCCTCTGGATTTTTCCCCTTACCATACCATAATTCTTTAGTTACCATTGTGGCACTGTCATATGATAGGCCAATGCTCTGCTAATCCACACTAACCCCAACATGCCAAGTGGTGTATCTATACTTAGCTGAAGAGGTCCTTCTTTCTGGCACTATTGCCAGGCCCTTGCTGAGTTCCTTAACTTTAAGCTTGTGTTGAAGAAACCATTTCAAATTTTTCTTTTTAAACATATATAGTTTGCATGCTTCTCTTCCACTCATTTAAATCAATTACTAAAAATCCATAGCAGAAATTTAAAAATCTCCCTTCACTTGCCTTACATGCACCAGATTCCCTTGTTATTTGCAACTTTCAGCTTAGATAACCTTTGCTCTCCATTAGTTTATTCACGTCTATCTTTGACATAGGCATTGAATTGATTACATGATTTTAATTGTAAAATAGCTGTTTAGTGATATCACTGTGCTTTGAATTTCATCAGAATTAGCTGCTTTATGTCTAAATAACCTCTGCCTAACTTCACTAGTATGCAAGCCAGTTTAGTTCATTTCTGGATCCACTACACTGGGGAAAGGGCCTAGTGTGTACTAGACAGACGCCGGAATAGAAGGCAAGCCCGGCAAAAGAAGGCACAAGATCTCAGAGGAAACAGGAAGACAGGAAAAAGGAGCCAGGGAAAGAGTAAAAGAAGATCAAATACAGCCTTGATGTATTGCTACGTTGTCAACAAAAGGCATTTGATTAATTGATGAATTATGTTTTTACTCTCCTCCTAATATAAATGTGCTAAGCAGAGAAATTGAAAAATTCTTATGACAAGAGCAAGTAAAAGAATTAAAATATCTCATATTGTCATGCCATTCTTCTGAGAAATCCACAAATAACCTCTTGAGAATATAATTAATTACTCAAAGTTTGTGACATAATTTCTGACAAAAAATGTTAACAACTAAGACAATTGCATTGCTAAGACTAGAATTTCTGAAAAATCAAACTTTTTAGAAATTTATTTTTGCATTCTTATTCAATCTTAGTAGATCTGTGTAGTCCTTGTCTTACACACAATGCGACTGAGGTTTTCAAAATGTAACTTGTTTCACGTGGGAACTACTAGATTTTGGATCGGAGATTCCAACCCATACCACCCAATGGTAGAATACTTAGCAATCAGGTAGCATCACAGGCTCTCATAATACCACTAAGTATTATTCATTTCCGCCTTGTTGAAATGTTAAATCCCCAGGAAAATATTACTGATGTCTTATATCCAAGGTCATTAAAATAAAGATTTATCTAAAATATCAAAGGTTAATGTGGTAAAACTAAAGTTTTAGAGCAAAATTGCCTTCGCCACTATCAACTTACCCTACTACAGTGATGCAAATAGAACTGGCATTGAAACGTCTGGCTGATGAACTGGCGTTGAGACATCTTTACTGCCCAAGGTCATATTGGAGCTGTGCATCCTGTAAATATTGGCACGTGTGTACTGGCATATGTATCCACCTCATAACATTGCATGGTAGAGCTTTTCTCCTCTCAAAAATTTCTGGTTTTCCCATTAAACTATATTTAAATAACACTACAGGTTCATGGTTAGTAAGCCTATCAGATTTCTTTCTCTTGGTCATTGTATCATTCATTCAATTCTTGCATAGTCATTTATTTAACCAAATAAACATAGATGTAAATCTGTCATCTGTAAGAACAATTTTAAAGAAAAATAATAGACATACACATTCAATTATTCCTTCTCTAAGGCTCTTCTTTTCTTTATATATAGAGGTTTCTGAGTTTCTTAGTACATAAACTTTTTAAAGGAACATTTTGTGCAAAGCAGACCTACCACCAACAACTTTTGTCAATGTTTGTCCAAAGAAATTATTCATTTTTCTTCAGCTTTGATGGATAATTCATTGGCTACTTTAATACAATCTTGGGTGATAATAGTATGTCAAGATAGATATTTTTAAAAGAAGCCAAAAGCATGAGCCATCTACATAAAGAGAAGCAAAACTTAAAATTCATCCAATTTTTCTCAGGAACCACCCAAGCCAGAGAATTTAGTGGAAATAAAAAGTCTTGCCAGCCAATTCTCCCAACTCTGCTTCCTTAGGGGGAGCATTACTGTCTTCTGTGATTAACACTGACTGACAGCTACAACAACCCAAGTTCCATCACTCTAGAATCATGTATCCTATGACATATTTAGGAAGTTGGAATGCGGCAGCACTGAGATGATTTGGGAAACCAACTGGGCTTACTGTGGGATAGACTTGAGCTAAAAATATGGCTTCTTAATCATCTATTCAGTTGGTAGAAAGAGTCATTGCTAAAAGCTGTATGTCATGTAACTACAATTCAGAGGGCCATGCGTTAAGGTGTGGACATAAAAGTAATTAACTTACTATTATCCTTAGTGATTAAAAAACCATCAAAGAAAAAATTTTACTTTCAGTGCCACCCATCAATTCGTGTTTTAGTGAGCTTCAGATCTCACTTCCAAAAGGTGAAATGCTTTCACCAGGAGATACGGCAATGACTCCACAAACTAAAAGTCATAACCACCACTCAACAACTCAGGGGCTTCATGCCTGTAGCACAATAGGCAAATTAAAAAAAAAAATTCTACGCTACTTGTGATGATTGATTCTGACAACCAGGGTTTCACTGGTGTTCTGCTTCACAATGGAGATCAGGGAAAGTTCACCTAGAATGTAGAAGTTTCCTTAGGGGGAAAACTACTGTTTCCTGTGATTAACACTGGCTGACAGCTACAAAAATCCATTCCAGATAGGGCTTTTAATGTCTCACGTTCTTTTGGAATATAGATCTCAGCCATACTCCCAGACAGTGAGCCTTAGGGATCTAAGGTGTTCACTAAGGTCAGAGAAGATACGTAAAATGAGTAGGAGACTCGATGGCCAAAAATACCATGTCTGTGACAGTGGGAGAGATTATGTCAACTTGAGGCAGTCAGAGACCACATCTGGATTAGGGTTTGTGAACCACGCCTAGATTGGGAATGGAGAACTGGCCTGGATTAGAGAGTGAGTGACTTGTGGGCCAGCAAATGAGGGAATAGCACCCACCCAGGTATGGGAGGCCCAAGTAGAACCCTAGTGGTGTAAAGAGAAGAAAGAAGAAAGATTGTCAGAGCTTCTTCCTCTGGGAGAGCTCTCACCTTTGTAATTGTCTACAGGCGCCGACTTGCTACATGCTGCAGATCCTCATCACAGCTTTGTTCCAGTCTCGACTTGCACCTGTCTGTCCGTTGTTGCTCTTCAGTCGCCGATCTGCAGGCTCCAGTCTTCACCGTTGTTCTTCGAACAACCAAGATCTGAAGCAGACTCTCATCAGCTGTCCTGCAGTCTCAGCCAAGAGTTCTACTTCGCAGCTGAGCAGCCATCGGACACTCCAGCTCTAGCAAGTGCAGGCTGCCATCTTGTACTATCTCTGTCCTCAGATTTGTAAGCCTTGCTAATAGATTCTTTTTGTTATAATTTCTGTAAATTCTGCCTTTTGAAAGAACCCAAACTAATACGATGTCCAACAATATGACAAACCTCAGGTGTGAAAACTCTCATTGTCATGAGTATGACTTCTTTATTTTGCTAGGAATATGTGTGCACCCACAGGAAAAGAAAATATCTATTTCTTTTCTTTCCCACGTAGTATAAAATTATTGACTGTATTTCACAATGCTTATTTTTAATTTTACACCATAGTATTTACATTATAGGACACTGAGAAGGGGTGTCCCTCAAGTGCTTTGCATTTTCACTGGGGGAGACGGATTGTGCATTTTTGGTTGTAAGATGGGGCAACTTGTCTGGGATGTGGTACCTAGATGATGTAGTCAACACTATTTTGATGTTTCTGTGACAATAGTTTTGGATTACATGAACAGGGCTGATTGCCCCTCTACTGAGGGTTGATGTTCATCCAATCAGCTGAAGGCTTAAATCAAAGTGACCTCTTCTAAGGAGGAAGGAATTTAGCAATGGAAAGCCTATAGGTTGACTCTAACTGCAGTATCTCTGCCTCCTTGTGTCTACAGCCTAGGGCCTTCAGATTGTGCTGCCATCTCCTTTGTCCCTTGGGTTTCCACATATTTTAAACTTAACATCTTCTGTAATTTCATGACCAATTTTTTAAAAAAAATCCTATATTATCACATATCCGATTACTACTGCTTCTCTGGAGAATCGTAATTTATAGAGGCATCCTACCTACATGATATTGTCAGTAAATCTTCTTAGTGGAGGCAACAGATACAATACTTTTGAAAGTTCACAGAGATTAAATAAATTTCTGTTGTTTTAGTTATTATCCGTGGAGGTTTCCATTCACATGCTGCTAGTTCAATAATAATGTAGTTTTTTTAGTTGCAAAAAATATTCCTCTGGTTTAGAAATATAGTCAAGGCTACTGTGTGGAGGAGCTTCATAGTATTATCGGTGAATTTTCCCAGTATCATTTGTCCTTATCTACCTGATTGACCCTATACTCAATCCTCTCCTTTACTACTGGAAAAAGGGAATAAGCCATTCTCACATCCTCACATGCTACGGAGCTGCTGAGCACCTAAAATACTGTGTCAGAATTTATAGAGAAACTGTATGAAAGTTCTACCTTAGGGCAAGCCACGAGACAGCTATTGGTCACAGCTATCCTATTCCTCTGTTGACCCAGACAAATTGCCACTTTCACTGCAGTTGTTTCTTAGTTTAAATTTGTAATATTTTCATTTCTCCTTTTTAACCCTAGTGTTCCATCCTGTCTCTCCAGTAATATTGGTACAGAGTTGCTACGGGATATAATTAATCTCTGTCTGTCTGTCTTTCTCTCTCTCTTTTTCTCTCTTCCTCTTCTTTCTCTTTCTTTCTGTGATCTCTCAGAATTAAGTATGAAACACCACTCTCTTTTTTGTAGTACTGGAGATCAAAGCCAAGGTTTTCACAATGAGCTACAATCCCAGTCTGTATTTATTTATTTATTTATTTATTTATTTATTTATTGTTTTGAGACGGGATTTTACTAAGTCACTAAGTTTCCTTGGCTGGGATAAAACTTAATATTTTCTTGCCTCAGATTCCTTGAATCAGTTCTGGGATCACAGACCCGTGGTAACAAGCAACTCACTATTCGTCCTACACAACCCCTCACCTCCTACCTGCCATACATTCTTCCTATCCAGCAGGCTCTGTTGGATTAATAGTTGGGAAGGACATACTAAACTCTGGCAGAACCATCAAGATGTCTGCCTTTAAGATATAACAGGAAAGCTGTAGGGTGTGGTATGAGGAACCAGATTTTCATGCAGATGGACCATAGTTAAATTACTGCCTCTTTTGCTTATTGAATATGCAAACTTGAAGGGAGTTTTCAGGCTATTGAGAAATCAGGCAAAGTATTATAATAACAAACTCAGAGATTTGCTATGAAGATGGGATTAGCATATATAACGTGGGCAGGAGATAGACAAAGAAACAGTGACTGAGAAAACATAATTTTTAATAAGTTATGACTAATATCATGATTAAAAATTACTGTCCACACCTGCTTATCCATTCACAATTACTCATATATAAAATGCAGTGCCAGCTAAGACTGATCCTCTGACTTCCCAGAGTGCTTCTGTTTTTTTATACTGCTCTCTTCCTTTTACAAGGGAACAGTCCTGATTTCAAATACCTTATTTGAAAGCTCTGTTAGAAAAAATTATAATTTTTAGCTGTAGATACATTTTGATCTAGCTTGAGTATGAGATACAAATGTATGCAGTTATGATCCCTATGCCAAACAATATATTATAATGAAATTAGAGGGACAGAATATTTTAAAAAAGTGAAACCATTAAGGCAGAACAAGGCAGTAATGAGGGGCACTTGAGTAGCTGGACAAAGAAGTCTAAAGGAAGCAAAGTCCAGTGCACTGTGGCCAGGGTGTGGTCCACAAAGGCACCTTAAACTTATGAGTATTGGAAATCACGCATTACATGTTCAGGGATGTTCAAAGCTGGAATTGAGGGATAGATATGAACAAAATGTATTTACAAGTAGCTAAGTTGCGAACATGGAAAATATTTCCAATTCATCACTTTCTGATTCTTTTGATTGATTTCATTAGTTTCCATATTTTATGTATTTTTAAGTCTGCATGACAGATTTGGTGTATAACACTTTGTTACTCTGGGTCTTTTTCAAACTCCATATTCACAGACATTATGTTGCGAAATTGTCATGGCAGAATGCACAAACATTATGAACTGGAGCTTGACTCACTGAACTGCTGAATGTCCAGGTTTTATTGATGGATGTTACTTACAGGAAATAAAGCATGCAAACATGGAAACTGAAAATGGTTACATGCAACTAAATGGATTCAAAGTAAATGAACAGAAATTGAGATAGGAGAAGTAATATAAAGAAATCACTAAGTCAGAAACTTGATTTATTAAAAAAATCAAAAATAAATAAAAGTTTAGTTGGATTGACCAGAAGAAATTGAGACAATACTCAGATTATAAAAATCTGAAATTAAAAAAGAAGTTTAAACAATTACTTGGACAGGTTTGAAGATATGGTTCCTTGATAGATTTCTTGCCATAATGCAGAAGGCCCTTAATTCAGTCCTCAGAACTTTAAGAAAAAAGATATATATATATATATATATATATATATATATATATATATATAATTAGATTGTATTAATATATAATATATTAATATGTAAGATGAAAGTTTTATTAAAATACAAATACCATCAAAATTGACTCAGTCAATATTGAAAAACCTGAATAGACGACAATGAATAACACATAAATGATAAACTAAATAACTAAACAAAGAAAAATAGCCACAGACAATCTCACTGGTGATTTTTTTCCTTTACTTAAAGGATTATGGCCAATTTTTGTAAAACATTTCCAAAAATATTTGAAAGTGTGGTTACATATGTAGCACAGCCAGGGAGTATTTGTCTACCTTGTACAAGGCACCAGTGTGATTCCTATCAATCCAAACAGAAGGAGGAGGAGAAAGAAGAACTACTTTCCAATTTTGGATGTGAAATTAGTATTATTTGACACTAAAATCAGATAAAGAGAACATTCACATAAGAAAATGAAACTATAGAGTCATATTTGTTATGATCACTTTTGGAAAGTTCACAAAATGTATAGCAAACCAACTTCAGTGACATACACAGACATCATATATTTTTACCAAGGGTAGTTTCGCTCAGTGGTAAAACATTGTTCAGAGGCTTCGGGTCAAGATGGCGGCTGAGTAACAGCACTGCACAAAGTCTCCTCATCAACTCACTTAAAAAAATCAAGAAGATAGTTAGAAAAAGCATGTTTGGTGTAGCTAGGAAAGAGAGGTGCCTCCCCAGAAACTGAAAGGTGACCAGCGGGAGGCCAGAAACTCCGAAGGATCATCAAAACTGGAAGGGGAAAAAATAAATAAATAAATCCCCACAGTCCAGTAAGCTGCTGTGGTCGGCGAAGGGCAGGCAGCGGAGGATGGAGGAATGCTTGTGGGGACCTGAACACCTGACTGAAAGGAGCTGTAGAGGACCAAGCACACAACAATGGGAGAAGAGGCTGTGGGCGGGTCAGAAGCAGCTGGGTGCATCCCCATGCTGCCAGCACCCACAGATCACAAACAAGGTCTGGAGGCCAGACCTCAGCCGGAGGTAAGCGCAGACCCGGACTAATCGGAATCATTGGCTGTGGGCGGCCTCGGAAGCACCAACCCGCGGGTTTGTACTATAAACGCAGTGTGCGCTCGCCCTAGAAAAGATCCCGGAATCCCAGATCAGAAACCGGACTCAACAGCCGTCGTAGGCAGTGACGTCAGCAGGAGCCATTCACTTTTCCTGCGCACCAGAGACAGTCAGAGGTAGCAGAACCATGGGGAAACGTGGTAACAAATCTTATACAAAAAGATCTGATTCCCCAGGGGAGGGTGCAAGGGGTGCTGAAATTGCAGAACCCGAAGAAAAGGACAAAAATGATGGTAACCTCTGGGCCCAGATAGTCAGTGAATTAAAACAGGAATTAAAGGAGGAGTTAAACCAGGAAGCAAAGCAGGGAATAAATCGGACAGCGCGAGAACTACAAGAACACTTAGCTAAGCATAAAGCAAGCCTTGAAAAGGAATTAGAGGAGACCAAAGAAGAATTGGGGAAGCACAGGCACACATCTCCTACAAAAAGACATGAAACCCCAGAAGATGAAGTCAAGGTTAATAAAGACGAATATGGCAAAAATGATGGCAACTTCTGGGCCCAGAAATTCAGTGAATTAAAACAGGAATTAAAGCAGGAAATTAAACAGACAGCAGAAGAGCTACACCAGTACATAGATAAGCAAAAAGCAAGCCTTGAAAAGCAACTAGAGGAGACCAGAGAAGAAATATACCAGAAGATGATGAAGACAAAAGAAGAAATTAGAGATGAACACAACAGAGATATAGAAAAATTGAATGCAGATATTCAGGAAATGAAAAACACACAGGTAATAATAAGCAACCACTTTAAACAACTTCAGAATAGTATGTCAGACCTAGAAAATAAAGTGACTAAGCTGCAACATACAGGCCATGAAGAATACAAAGTAAATAAAGAAAGCGAGTCATTACAACGACTGATGGATGATTCAAGGAGAAATAACCTCAGAATTATGGGAATCGAGGAGAAGACTGAGGACAAAACAAAAGGCTTAAAGGACATGTTTATTGAAATAATGGAAGAAAATTTCCCAAATCTAAGAAGAGAAATGAACATGGAACTTTTGCAGGCATATAGAACACCAAACAACT
>PVKB01006172.1:0-71260 GCA_004027205.1 Ctenodactylus gundi | reverse complement strand
GGAATTCTGTAGAGTTTTGTTAAAGACTCCAGTTGGTTTTGAGCAGTTCCCACTGATGACAATTATCCTCCCCGACTGCTCTTGGGTTTGTTGATGTAAAGAGTCCTCATGCCTTGAGTAGCACCACATCAGACCCTCTACGCTCTGTATTCAGCATGAATGCTACTTAGAATATAATCACTTGTTATCAACTGAGAAGAGTTTCTCAGTAGCACCATTTTCTATTGCAGACTAGAGAATCTGAGGTATAAACAATACAGAGGGGACAAGGATGTGTTCCAGGCGCCAGCCTAAGAATGGGACAGTAAGAGAGTTAATCTGAAATTTACAAGAAGACAAGGTGAAGCTGGCCACGTGAGCTGGTGGAAGAGCAGCCCCAGGCCACCAGCCCTGCTGCCCGGCCCACGTAAAGGACACGGTCAAGGATGTGTTGAATATGCTGGGGGTTGGCTCACAGTAACTCACAATTTTTTTTTTTTTTTTCACTTTTCACTCAAGAAAAAAAAATTGACTTAACAATTCAGGATAAAGAAGTGAAAACACAGAAATCCTGCTCCTCGTCAATCAAAATGGAGAAGTTGAAAGTCTTCAGAGCTTTTTCAAGTTTGATTCTAAAAAGTTGTGGGGGGGAGCCACTAAGCTCTGAGCCTGAAAGTGGTTCTGAGGATTCCTGGAAGTAGTTCTCAGGGGCCCCCGAAGTGGTTCCTGATGGAGACTGAGGGTAGATGGCCAGAGAGGGTGAGGCAGACCCAGAGCCACCAGGTTGGTCCTCGTAGGCATGCCCGGGGACACCTGCACACACAGAAGAAGCTTGTGGCAAACACTTTTAGACAGAGGAAATTGCTGATAGCGTGGCTTCAAAACCTGTAAAAGCACAAAAGTGACCTTCAAGACCATAGATTCCATCTGTCTCCCTTTGCAGGTGAGGCGGCCCAGGCCCATGACATAAAAGGCTTGCTGAAAGGCCTTGGTGTGAGTCAGCCACAGGACGGCTCCACTCCTCAGCCGTGTAACCCATTTAATTAGCTGCATACAATGGGCCATAGACTGTGTTGGTATTTATTAGTCCTATTTCCCTCAGCCCTTGAATTTACATATGTGGAGACTTATGATTAGGAGTGTTTTCCTTTAAATAATACAATTGACTTCACATAAAGAATGGCTTTGAAGAGATTCCCTCAATCAACTCACCAAAATGTGACAATCTCAATTTTCAGATAGCGTTTGCTTTGGGAACACAGGTTAGTCACTGAAAACCTGATTCATCTACCCGACTCGCTCCTGTTTTTTACAATTAAGTGTGTAAAATCCCACTCCCACGCCACTGGTGACTGGTTCTCTACCTGAAATGGTGAGGGTGGGTGGGAAATGCTTTTTTTTCGCTACAAAGTGAAAATCTGCCTGCAAGTCAGTTAGTTGGCAGTGTAAATATCACCATCGAAGTTCCAAATCCCCTGCAAACAAACCAAGCAAAAGACCATCGGTGGAGAGCTCTCCACACAAGGACGCATTTTGTGCCCAACCACAAAGGAGCACAATTGTACTTTCTGTATATATTAGAAAAGTACATTTTACTATGCTGGATATTATTTATTCTTTTCTTTGCTGATTCCTCCAGGACTGGATCCCAGGACTGCCAGCAGTGATGCAGTGAGAGATTGTGTTGGTGACTCTTTTCCCTTTCTATGGTGAACGTATACAACAGTGTTTAAATAAGTTGACTACCAAACAGGGAGCTGATGGAGTGAACGCTGTTCAGAGGAACCCCAGGGCCGGGCTGTGGGCTATGGCCCCTGGTTGGTATTTTTTCTTTTTCTTTTTTTTTTTTTTTTTGAGGTCAGGTCTACTCTATAGTCCAGGCTAGTCCTGAACTCACTATGTAGCCCAGGCTGGCAGTCCTCCTGCCTCAGCCTCCGAAGCGCTGGGATTACACACATGTGCCACAATGCTTAGCTATTATATGGTACTGGGAATCAAACTCAGGGCCTTGTACTTGCTAGGCAAGTGCCTTAACCACTGAGATACACCCCTGAGCCACTGCTTGATTTGCACAGAGATATTCTACCTTGGACACATGGTTAGGCCACCTGTGCAGAAGCCTGTGCAAGTGTAGCTCTCCTGCCCGGGTGAGAGCACCTGGGACATCTCATTTCTCTATTCACTGAGAATGTCTGACTCACCTGTGGTCTCTAAAGTAAGCTAAGTGCTGTGGGAGGCTGAGGCAGGAGGACGGTAAGTTTGAGCTCAGCCTAGGCAATTCAGTAACTTAGCAAGACCCTGCTCTGAAATCAAAACTGAAAGCCACCAGGCTGGGGATGTGGCTCAGTGTGAAAGCCTTGGGCGTGGTCCCCAAGACCATAACAAGCAGGGAGCAAGAGCTGTGGCTCTGTGTACTTGCAGATCTGCGCCGCAGTACAGAGTTAAATCTGAAAATCCAGTACTTCACTGTTACTCTTTGGCACAGATGAAGTATAAGCAGACTTGGTGCCTAGGGCTGAGCATCCCGCTTCGCGATGTGTCTGTCCCTGTCCCCTAACTCTGCACCCACCCTGGGGAGCTCTCAGGGAAGTGCTAAAGACGAAACTGCTATGCTACTAATACTACGCCTTTGGCAATTCTTTTTTTAAATAAAGGAGCGCATTCACCCCAAACACACTTCCTCTACAAGGACAAAAGCTGCAGAGAGTCCTGGTTCTCGAGCCACCCTTCTGTGGTGTCTAATGGGGACACTTTGTAACGGGTAGCTTCTTCCAGCAGCTGCGGCGCAATGGTCCTGGGCAAGGCAGTCGGTCCTAGGAACCTGGCTCGTGTGCTGACGTCAGCGACCTTACTTCCTTCATCATCATTGTGGTACTGAGGATGCAGCCCAAGGCCGTTGCATTGAATTATGTCTCCAGCTTCCTTATAAAGTTTTTGATTTGGAGACAAGTCTCACTAAGGTGTTAACTTTTCCAAAATGGGACAGAACTTGAAATGTTCCTGCCTCAGCCTCCCACAGTGCTGAGATTATAGGCCTGCACCACTGGGCCTGGCTTCAGGGACCTTGCGAATCCTCCCTGCCTGTGCCATCTTTCTCCCTCTGGTGAGGACAAACTGGGACAACCGGGGGGCAGATCCTGGGGCAGATGAGACTATCCCCCGGGAGGGAGGGGCCACAAGACCTCAAGCCTATGGGAGCATCCCCCACACCTCAGGGCACAGCCACCTTCCCCAGCCCGGAGAGTTCGGACATGGCCAGCGTTCACCCCGCTCCCGGCTTCTGGCTCCCCTGCACGCAGCGTTGACGTGTCTGCACCCATGGGAGATGGCTACGAAGAACGCGTACCTTCTTCCCTTCCTCTGGGCTTGTAAAGGAGAAAACACGAAGCCTTCGATGGCACACTGCTTTGCTTAAGTGGGAAAGAAGCCAACCTTCAGTCAAGTGAGGCGAGAACTGCGTTCCTCCCCTCCTCGGGGCCTCTGTGGGTTCCCACTGTGCACTGTGGGTAAGGCTCAAAACCCACACCATGCAGGACAGTGGGGACTTTATAAAGCTTTATTCCCAGGAAGTGCATGTCCTGACTTGCGCAGCGGGCAGGCCACCACACGGGGACTCCCGAACCTGGCTCCCTCTCGCTTGGAGAACAGAGTAGAAGGAAGCAAATCAAAGTAAGGAGCGAAAGAGAGGAACGAATTAAAAGAAAGGGACCAAAGGAAAGGAAGATGCTTTGAAGGCGCTTTTTTTTCCATAGGAAAAAAATATTTTATTTTTTAAGAACAAATTCAGTTTGAAACAGACGTGGAATGTGACTTCACGGATGTCATTTTTGGGGGCAGACTGCCATGTGGAACTAAAGCAGATTTGAAACCTATGACAGGCTATTGAAATAAAACAAAGAAAGAAAAAAATATTTATAACTCAAGCATAATACTGTGTTACTTACAAATCGGACAACGAAATTTTAAATAAATATTCATGGTACATAATTACGGCACAAATATGCAGCAATTTGGCAAAACCTTTCATACCATTTGTTTTCCTCATTACAGTGCAAAGGCGGATGACACTGCCGTTAAACAAGCTGTAGCTAAATACATTGCAAAATTTTATACAAAACATCTTGCTTAGACTTTATAAAAAACCAACATTGCTCTATGTACACAATCTGGGTAAGAAAAGCCATTTCTGTCTTGTTTTCATGTGTAATTTTTTTATTAAAAAGGTGATAAGGCTACTGTAACACCCCAAATCCATAGACAGGAAAGTCTGAACCTATTTACAGCTTCTTCACTTGAACACGATGGTGCAGATCCCGCCGTCGGGTGACCAGGGACCCTCATACAAGCAAGGCATTTACAGTAACTTTCCAAAGCTAAACCAACTCCAAATAAGGGGACAGTTGGTAGATTGTCATTCTCTGCACCAGACACAGAACAGACGCACAGAACACGTTTCCATTGGTCGCGGGTAGCTCTTCGTCAATTCATCAGACTTTTAAAAAATTTTTTTCACAGTTTAGCCCATAACCCACAGGTCACCAACCGACAACACGTATATGTGATTTCATGGACCGTCTCCCCCCGCCCCCGGCCCCTCTCCCCCATCCTACGAGGAACTTTTGATGGCTTACGAGAAAAATCTTGCATGAATGCGCAGAAATGAGAGGCGGCGGTGATGGGAAGAATCACCTATGTACTGTGGCTGGTCGCCATGGTAACCCTCCGCAGAAACATGATGTGATATATATAATATATACCGGACATATATATTATACATATATGTACACACAGACACCATGTACCCAGGCACACATCCACACACGCACTTTGGACCAACATTTTTCAGGTTCAGGGAATGGGGAATACTAATTTCTGTGACAACTTTTTTTTTGTAGGTACTCACTGGAGGGTTTGAGAACCTTCAAATGCTGTTGCTACAGTTTTTCTTTTCTTCCCAATTCAAAAAAAAAAGCATAGCATTACCATAGCAACAGGACTCTGTTAAAGATGTCTGTTTTGCATAGCACATAAAAAGTAGGTTTCCTGTTTACTCTTCTTCTCGGGGTTTTTTTTTTGGGGGGGGGGGAAGGGCAGGGGGAGAGGCGAGGAGAGGGGATGGGGACCACAGCTCAGCTGCCACCTGAAACCCCCTCCGTGTGACCTGCTGGGTTGCACAGAACACTTCAGCCCGTGTGCGGCCGACACGGGGTGCGGGGCGTCCTGTCCCTGTGACATGGGTGACGTGGTCACATGGGTGTCCTGGTGTGGGGTCTCCCAGTCTACAGCTCCACAAGATGCCTCCCGTGATGTTTCCGTTTGCTCTCAGGATTGCTATCTTTTTGGAGTGGTATTTTTTTCCCCAGAAGTAGCTGTCCAATTTTACTTTTTCATGTAAGCAGTGAGGCTGGGGTGGCCTCGCCGCTGCTCGTGACTTCACATCTTCTGGTGTGTACTGTGTGCAATCTTAACATATATATTAGTAAAAAAAAAATCTGTCATCTTGTCTCCCCTGTGTTCTCTATTCCTATCATAAATATGTCCTACCTCCCTTCTCCCCTCGACATCACAGCTGACTTCCATCTTAAGGACCCTAAGAGGTTCGCCAGCGCCTGTGCTTCACCTGACCCCGAGCATGGTACCTGCCCTGGCCCTTCCCCCTCCCTGTCACTGCAGCCACCGCAAACCAAGGCGCCGAGGGCTCCGTGGAAGAGGAGCAGGCTGGGACACCTGGGGCTGGGAACGCTGACCTGCCTTGCATACCGATGAGAAAGCCTTCCCCAGCATCCTCGGGGACGGGTGGCAGCGGGTGACCCGTGGCTTTCGCACGTCTAGGTCAGATTTGGCTCTCCGCTATTCTGAACGCTTTCCCTGTGTTTCATCAAATGTGGTAAGTATAGCAGCTGTGTCTGCTTACGACACCCCAAAGCAGACCGACTCGCCTACAGCTCTGGAGCTGTGTGCCTTATTGCCAGTACCACGCCAGTCCTGCCCTGGCCCGGAGGGCCAGGGGCAGCCCGTCTCCCTTCCCGCCCAGGCCAACCCTCCTCTGCTGACCGGGAAGGACTTGGTTTCCCTGCACGTTGCTGTTTGGTAACAGTAAATACTCTCTGCGCCCACAATGGCCGCCGTGCTGTGGCCCCACCTGCCCCTGGGGGTCTCAGCCTAACCAAAGTGTCATGCTGCCTAGTCAGCTGTGTTCCCCTCCTGGCTCTCCGTGGCAGGGGCAGCACCGTGGGGCTCCCCTGCAGCCAGACCTTCCTGCATCCTTCCCGCCACCTGGACAGCCTGGTCACGGACTCCCCAGCCAGCGTGGCTCCTGCCAAGGGACCCAGCTCGGCCACGCCGCTGTCACCAAGGGCCACGCGTCCCGTGAGCGATGTGCAGGTGAGGGGGCGCGGGGGTGCTGCAGAGCCCAGGGGATGAGGTGAGACGGTGAGGACGAGACGCGAGAGATCGTGGGAAACCGTACTAAGCCCGAGGTCCCAGGGACAAGTCCACACGCGACGCAGGGAGACATCAAGGCGGGAGCCAGCCCGGTGTCCCGCGGGCTCCCACCTGCCACGGCCTGTGCGACTGCAGCCGGTGGCTGTGAGGACACTTGGGGACAGGGCCGCAGCCCCCAGGGGCATCTCCTGTCGCAGTCTGCCAGCTCCCCGGGAGAGGGGCAGGTGGTCACCAAGGCCGAAATGCTACACACTAGAAAGCTGTCCGGCGCTGGGCTCCTCCTCCGGGAGGCTCGGCCCGCCCCGCCGCGGGCTCAGTCCACCGCCTGCGCGTGGACCGGCGACAAGGCCAGCAGGAGCGGCCGCCCAGGATGCCAGCTCCCTCCGGGAGGCCTCAGACCTTGTAATAAATGTTGGCAGGGCTCTGCGGGGGCATCTCCTGCACTATGTACACGGGGTGCCCATAGTCCCCGCTCACCTTCTCGTAGTGCGGGCAGAACACGCTGTCCGCAGTCCTCAGCGGGATGATAATGTCACTGGGCTCCGAGCCATTGTTGTTGCCGCCTCCGCGCTTGGGGGTGGCCAGCGTGCTGAGCGACAGCGTGGTCGTGTGCTGCGGCGAGTGCTTGCGGTGCCTCCGGCGGTACTTGAGCAGGAGGACCACGAGGGTGATGATGATGACGATGAAGATGATGCATCCTGACGCGATCCCTGCAAATAAGGCCACTTCGGAACCGAGGAGGTTGTTCCCCGAATGTCCGGCGCTGTTGCCGTCTGTGCTGGAACCTGGGCGCAGGCGCCGGGCAGCAAGAGAGAACAGACATCGTTAACCGCCGTCCCTGACAGGACAGAGCACAGGTGACAACGTCCGTCCCCAGGCCGGTGACGCTGTCTCAGAGCTAACTGCAGGTGGGATTCGGTGGTGTGGGGCTATAATCTCAGCATTTTGGGAGACTGAGGCAGGAGGATCACGAGATCAAGCCCCCCTCGGGCAATGTAGTGTGACCTTGTCTCAAAATCACAAATTTTAAAAATGGGCTAGAAATAGCTCGTTGCCGAGGCCCTGGGCTCAATCCCCAGTACCGAGAAAGTAAAAATAAAAAATGTACACACAAAGGGCAGACATCAGGAAAAGAGGCAGGTGGGCAGGTCACACCTCTGTGCCATCCTCGGTCACCTCACAGCCTGCTCCTCCTCTGTTCTGTCACCGCAGGACAGGTGTGACTGCCAGCCCTTGACCTCACTTCATCTTTTAACCTGCCTGCATCAGGCTCCTGGGGCAACTGCCCGGAGAAAGGAGGGTGGTGGCCACCACGCCAGGGCCTGGCTCTTCCCCGTCCTTTCAACCCAGGGTTTCACAGGGACCTTCAAAGCACCTGCCTTCCACAGGAAGGCCCTGCGTACTAGCAGCACGGTGTGACAATGGGAGGGAGGCGCGGGGCTTGGCTGGGAGAAGGTTCAACTCGTAACTCGTTTGTATTATTTGATTTACACTTATAAAATATATCTGGAAGGCAGCAGACACACGAACAGACTGCCATCCCAAATGTTCAGCACTAAAAAAAAAAGAAAGAAAGAAAAAAGAAAAAAACTGCCTGGCATCATTATATCATCCATTTATCAGTTTGTCACAAAAATTCGACGCATCTTGTCATTGAAAGTTAGAAATAACAACTCCCCTCCTTCACTCTTGGAAAGAGAGAGTGCTGCTACAGATGCTAAATTCGCATGACTCCCCACCAAGAACACAGATCCCTCCTGCAAAACCGCTGACGTCTGCTCAGCAGCAGCTCTGTGAAAAATTCATTAGCGGGGCAACAAGTACACCGCGACGGGCCCCAAGAACATGTGAGAAACGCAGGCCAGTGGCGGCCGGCTTTACCTGATGTCTTCCCAACTTGGCCCAGGGAAGTGTCTCCATCCTATTACAGATAGAAAATGTGGGAAGGAAAGAGGAAATGCTGGCTGCTTGGAAAGAATGCCATGAGGCAGTACTTTAAAATGTTACCTTCTAAAATGCAGCAGGAGATCAGTGAGGCTGTTGGTGGATTACATATAATTAGATGAGGGATTAGCATGTTAATTACATATACATTAACATCAGCTGTAAGCTGGTGGTGACAGCAAGCTTGATAATGTGTCGGCCAATGGAAACTGTAGCCTGACAGTAGTACTAATAACCAGCTCTTACATCTGATGACTTCTACGCTCCTGGACAGAAGACTTTCATGGGAGTGAATTACTACTGAGTCGTAATGAGTGTAATTAACGACAATTCTCTGAGAGCAAAGGTTGCTGACTCCTAGAACAACTAGCTAATCTGCTTAAGGTAGAAGGGTAAGGGCCCTGTCCGACCTGTTGGGATACCCTCTCCTCCCCCACCAGGCCACCTTACCTGGATTTGGTTTTACAAAAGGGCTTGTCGTTGAACTCCTTCCGTTGGTACCAGCTTCTAGTTCTGGGCGTTTTGTTGGATCGTTATTCCTGGTTGATCCAGCAGAACTTGCATCTATGTGAAAAACAAAAAATTAATTACAGCTCAGACATATGAGGAGATCTAGCTCTATGAGCTGCGCGTCTATCTATACCAAGAAGCACGAATAGCACTGAACATAAGAGTCTTTATGCAAAGCACTGCAAAATACAAGAATATAATTTTTCTTTTAAGACAAAACAGTGATTCTAGTTATTTCAGAGGTTTAGATTGGAGGCCATCTGTGGAAACTATAGGGAATCTTGCATTTGGCAGGCAAAGCATTGCAGATGACATTTCAATTTAGCTGAGCAAGTTGATTGACTACTGTACCACTTTCTAATTAAAAGAATAATTCTCTTTTTCTGCACGATAGGCTATCTCTGTGAAAAGTGAACAGAGCTCTTCAGTAAGCAAGACTCGACAGACACATTATGCTACACCTTAGCTACTTCGATTCTTGAATCAAAGAGGTGTTTTGCTGCTTGCTTTCTTAAAGCACCATACATGTCTATGGTGATAGCCACTGCCTTGCTGATCTTAACTTTTAGGGAAATCTCTACTAAGCGAAGCTTAGAATTTTGGCTTGAGGGAATTTGCCAGTGGCTGGAGGTGCAGAAAAGCATGTGCTTTCAAAGTAAGGAGGTAAGGGAAGGACACGCGTGTGCCACACTAGCTGGGGTCACGACCGGTCCCCGTGGTGTCGCGGAGCAGCAGATGGTCTTTACCTTGTCCAACTTTCATGAGGATCTTCATGGCTCTTGTCTGGCACACCCCTCCCTCCTGGTTATCCAGGCCCTCCAAAGACCCATTTGATGTAGCTGATTAAAAATAAAATGGACAAAACAAAAAAATAAAGAAAAAATCAGGAAATCAATAAGCCAAGTTTACATGAATATGAAATGTCTGAAAACGATTGGGAAAAAATAAGACTTTACTCTTAGTCACATGTTCTCTGAAAGTATGGGATGCTGAAGGTCAAAAAGAATAAGAAAAACAAAAGAAATAAAGAGAAATGGACCCTGGAAATGGGGTTGCATGTGCGCTACTGGCTCCCCGCGTTCCCCTGCGTGGTCTGCCTCCCTCACACGTGAGCTCTGTGGGCATGGACTACTGGTAAAGGGGCAGCAGCTCCCCGAAAGCTGGCTGGCTCTAGGGGGCCAAACTTGGAAGAGCAGGAGAGTCAACATAGTAACTTCCAGCCGCAGGAATAACCGCCCCCAGCACCAGCTTCCCCCGCACCCTCATTTCCTGCCCCCAGAACAATTAGCTAGGTGCACTGTTGGTCAAGCATCCAAATTCTGAAACACTAGAAGAGCCTCCCTACACCCCCTTCTCTTCTCCTCCAGCCTCAAACATGTTTAAGCAGCACACTAGAGTGGGCCTGGTGGTGTAGGCCCCTAATCCCAGCACTCTGGGAGGCTGAAGCAGGATGATCACACATTTGAGCCCACCCTGGGCAACTTAGCAAGACATTGTCTCCAAATCAAAATTCAAAACAGGCTAGGGATAGACATGGCCCAGCGTGAAGGCCTTGGGCTTCACCCCCAGTACCACACACACACAAACACACAAACTATATTAAAATTCAGGTCTTCACAGTCTGACATTTTCCCCTTCATCACCGTGCATGCCAGACAGAATGCCTATGTCACCGATGACACTATCCTGGCCTCGGTCAACCTCCTAGACCAAGTAGGAGAATTCCATCGGGGAAGAAAGGCCTAAAACAGACCCGCCTCCGGCAGCTCTGGCTGTGAGGCCTTCCAGGAGACTTTCCCGGGTTTACCGGGTTTAATAACAGGGTGCCTGTTTCAGCTCAGCTGGGAGGGGCTGGGTTAAGGACAGAGCCCTTCCACCACTCTCAGGATTTGTTTATTTTGGGCAGAAAATGTGCTATGAAAGTATATTCCTGGCTGTGTCTTCAGACAGGTGAGTTCTCTGAATAACTCCATAACTACAGCTGTAAAAAGTAAGTAGGCTGCCAGACCTTTAAGGAGCTGCGAGCTTTCAGATCCCTTGGGGGATGGGTGGCCATCCTGAGAAGGCTGGACACTGAACCCCAGAGTTCAAGGGGCAAGGCACAGAGGTGTTTCATTATACTTCTGCAACTTGAATCCTCACCTGTTTTCATTATCAAAACCTTTTCTACAACCACTGTAATCTGAAAAGGACTGGAAAAAAAAAAAGACAGCTGTTCTGGTTTTTTTTTAAAAAAAAAAGATGTTGGTTGATTTTAACCAGGTAGTTTTGTTTTCCCAAATACTGGGTCAGAAAACAGGCATTTCACAAATAATTACGGAACTGCAAACACAGGCTCTGCCTTCCCTCTCTGGGTTCTGGAATCATCAGCTTCTATCTTCCCTTCTCTCCTAAAGAACAAAGGCTGCCTGTTCTGCCTCTAAGTGTCTCTCTGCTTATCTGAGGACTTGGTTAACTTCACAGTCTCAGTTAATCTTCTTCTGTTCCTGCTGACTCAGAGCTTCTCCGGGGAAAAATAACAATGGCTGCCATAATAACTAGGAGGCTGATGTGGCTGGTAAGCAGACGATATCTGCTGATAGACTGTAGAGAAATGTTTGGCAGATAAATAAAAATAAACACCTGAAATTGTATAGTCTGAGACCTAGACCCTCCCCTGCCTCCTTGTTTATTGACCTTTCTCCTTCCCTCCCTGCTTCAGATAGTGGATGAATTTCCAAGTATCTTTCCCTCCCAGACGACTCAGTCTGTGGATTCTTATAAACAGACGCTATTTCTGGGCAGTCTCAGAGCAGCTCGGAAACTCTCAATGAACTGTGTAGAGTTCTTTTCACTTAATTTTTCAAAAATTAGAATCTGTCTCCGTGTAGAAAAAAAGGCAGAAGACAGATCTACACAGATGATGGTTTCAAGTGTTGGGTTAACTGAAGTGGAATCCCAACGTTTTAAAATTTGCATGTGCCCAAAAAAATGCACCACACACAAAAGAGCAACAGACTCAGAGCGAAACAACTGTGACTTTTTCCTGCTAAAAGAAATGCTAAGTCAACAACAGACAATACAATATCAGAAAGGCATGGCACAGCAAAAGAAAGAAAAGAAAAAAGGGGTGTAAGTTTATTTAACATCTTTATTTAACCAAAAATGCTTAGGTTGAAAGAGTAAGTGAAGTTAAAGGACTACTAGGAAGGAGGAGGCAGGCAAGGAAGAGTCGAATCCCTTCCAAAGAGAACTCACACTGCACCTGCGGAGGGAGAAACCACCTGGGGACTCTGACTTTGCCACAGACAGGCACAGGGTGCCCATAACGACAGTAACGTTTTTCTTTTAACCTGAACGTTACTGCCTTTCTGAGCAGAAATGAATGACTTTGTGCCCGCTGCCCCAAGTATATTACAAAGGCTGTCCAACCAACCAAACTCCCACATGGAAAGGACTCTCAAAGCTTTCAAATTAAACTGTAACCTGCAATTGGACATCTGCGAATTTAGGAGAGGAGGGTGAAAGTGTGTGACTTGAGAATGAAACTGTGTAGGCCTCTGATTCCAGCATTTCATGAGACAGGAAGATTTTAAGTTCGAGGCCAGTCTGGGGAACTCAGAGACCGTGCAAGACCTGGTCTCAAAATCAAAAATAAAAAATGGGCTGGGGATGTAGCTCCGTGTGAAGGTCCTGGGCTCCCACGGTAATACCACGGGGGTGGGAAAACAGAGTTGAAATGTGTTTGTCCCTAGTTCACAGCAACAAAACGTGGGGAGAGGCAGACTTCAAGTCCTGGAGACCACGGAAGGAAAACAGACGCTGGCCCTGGAGGTCACAGCGACGGCTCGGGGCTGGGGAGGGGAGGGGCTGAGGGACGGAGAACAGGTATCCTGAGCACGGACAGTCTTTCTGCCACATGCCAAGCTCTGCTACTTTTCCCTTTCAGTCAACTTGCCCGCCACTAGCAAAGCTCATGGGGCCAGGCTGGAAAGATTCGTTACAGATGTCACAACAGCATCCCTAATGCCTGGCTGCTTATAAACGGGCCGCGCTTTATAAAATGCTGTTACGTGTTCCACTCTGGAAGATTCTGGCCACAAGATAGAAGTCATCTACATTGTCCCTGAAAAACTCTGCTCCAGACACCAGCCCTAACTGAAACTCAGGAGGTGATTCTAAAAGCAGGACCAGTGGCGTAGGCCTGTCATCTCAGTGCTCTGGGAGCCTGAGGCAGGAGGTTCGCGTGTTCAAGCCCAGCGTGAGCAACTTAGCAAGACCCTGACTCAGAATCAAAAATAAAAACAAGCTGGGGACGTAGCTTGGTGCAAAAGCCCTGGCTTGATCCCGGGAACCACAGACAAGAGAACAGGAAGAATTTAAAAAAGAAAAAAAGGAAAAGAAAAGGAGGGAAGGAGGAGAAAAAGCAGTGTTTATGAGGGGCACAACACACCGGGAAGCAGTTCCAGTTGTGTATTTATATAATTTCCCATTGTGACACTAGCCCTCCTCTTCCCCACCACGTCTAATTCTGGAGGTCCCCGCCCTTGCCTGAACAATGACATGACCACCCTGTGCCCTCCTGATTGTCCCTTCTTCCTGGCAGTGAACTCTGAAGCTCAGTTACCAAGACAAAGCCCATGCGCTTCCTAAGGATAGGCCGCTGACTTTGAAAAAGAAGAAAATGGCTAATGCTTGGGAATAGGATGTATTTCTACTTCCTGGGACAATCTGCGATTATTTTAGTTGTGTCTTCTAGTGCCCTGGGAATTAACTTGGAGAAAGAGTAAAAGCAAATCGTTACCTCCTTATCCTTAAGTTTTTCTTCAAATATCTCCACTTGTGTCATCTAATGTTGTAAGCATAGTGGTACTAAATGGATAAAACTGCATTTAATTGAGAGACAGGGAAAAAAAATAATATTGTTATTCCTAAGCTTTCGCAGAGGCCCTTGGCCCAGGGGGAAAAAAAATAGCCTTTTGAAATTAAAAATTGCTTGGAAAAGTTTCTCCATCCAGTTGGAAGAGAGGCTTAATAAATATACACAGGCATTTTAACAGCCTGCTTTTAAAGGCTTTGGCTTTAAGATTCCAAGTGCATGTAGTAACAACACAGAAATCACAGTGTTGTTCCCTGGGGCCTGACTTCTGGTGAGCAGGATCAGGGCCCAGTGAAAAAGCACCCTGAGCCGGCATCCCCTAAAAATCTGCAGGCAGCACGTGCATCTGTGATTATCTGTAGCTGCGGCTCTCAGCCACAGGCCGGCCGTGACATGGACAAGTGGATTATCTGAGGAGGAGAGAGAAGGAAACACGGCTTAAAAAAACAAAAACAAAAACAAAAAACTATGGATTGAACCCAGGGCCTATGCATAGCTACCTGCTTGGCCCATTTTATTCTCTTCTGGGAACAGACGTCAGTAAACTGCTCAATTGCCCAGATTGGACTTGAATTTGCAAATCTCCTGCCTCCACCTCCCAGAGCGCTGGAATCACAGGCCTGCACCACCATGCCTGGTTAATAATGCATCTTAACATGTCTACATTGGGCTGTTCTGGTGCTGCCCCACAGGGGCAGAAGCTGTGGCTCTGGACCATGCAAGGTCCATCGGATTGGTAAGAGACTGCTCAGTACAGCCCAAGTGCTAGATTTGGGGCCATGGGTAGACCTTGTCCACAAGAAGATCAGGAACGGAAACAACTCAAAACTTCTAGATAAGAAGAGCTTCCCTGTGACGACAGACGCCTCTTAGATTGTTACGGAAAGAATGAAATGTCAAGGTACAGGAATACTACACGACTCTCAAATCTAGCTGACTGACACAGGACCACGAAGGGCTGTAGGCTGAGCACAGCTGGAAGCAAATATTTACACCAACTCATCAGAAAATTCCACCAATGAGAGATGGTGACAAGTCAGGAAAATCCCAGAGTAAGAAGAAGCTTATCCGCATGTAGAGCTGAGCTCAAATGATTCACTCTCATCTGATCACTGAACAAAAAGCATTTAAAAAATCCTCCATCAATATCACATTCTGTGTCCTCCGGAGTGGCAGCCCTGTGAGAGTGGGCTCCTGGCCAGACTTCCTGCTCAAAGGAGACTCTGAAGAAGAGTAGGAAGCCTCTTATCTGGTAAACTGAGGAACTAAAAAAAAAAAAAAAAAAAAGGCAAAGTTCAGGAAGAAACATGGAAAGCAAAGACTCAACTTTACTATCAGCCTGATATAACAAAAACGTAGTGTCAGAGACAGAGAGAGAGATGGGGGTGGACAAAAATGTAACTATCTAACATCAGGATGCTTCCCAGGAAGTGAAGGTCTGTCTGCTTATTCTCATCGGTTCAGATTCAGGCTCTGAATAGGTACTGCAGAAGAAGGGATTCAATTTCTAGAACCCGGTATACTTTCCCGCGTTGAGCAGCGTGGCAATCCTTGAAGTTACAAAGTCAAAAGGAGAAAGGCTTTTTTTGGAGGGCTCAAGCCCTCGTTCTCACACGAAGCTCCAGCCCCAGCCCAACGTCTTCAGTTCTGACTTGAGACAGACTCTTGCCAAGATGCTGAGCTGCCCAGGCCGGGCTCCAATGTGGGCTCTTGCTGCCTCAGCTTCTTGGAACGTTGGGACTACAGGTGCATGTCACCAGCCCGGCAGGAAGAAAAGTTTTCAACGTGGAATTGATGGTCTCCAAAAGCCACAAACCAGTGTCTGCTCTTAAAGAGTCAGTTAACATTCACATGAAGAAGAGTCTGGGATTTCAGACTTTCAGATCGGGAACTCAACCTGCATGCTCCAACTCAACCCAGTACCGGGACGCTTCTGGAGAAGGATCCACCCGGACCGGGAAGGACCTCGGCTGCCCCTCCTGTACTTGAGAAGGGCTAACATATCCGAGATTACCGAGGGAGCACTATCTCCTCAACAATAAAATCGCTGCTTGCAACAACTTGGTGTCTTGATTTTTAATGAACTCTATGGAAGGAAAACATTGCTTTCTAGGTCTAAAATTTTATAGCTAAAGTTATGATGATTTATGCAGACAGAATTTCTCATTAGGCAAAAAACACTTCAGCATGATTTTATATATATACAAAAGCTTTTCATCTCATGTACCTCGAGGGAGTTTTCATGCCACCAGAGTTATTCAGACGAACTTAATAAGGGGAGGACATTTTTGTCAATTGTCAACAGAAGAGTAACTACCTTCATATAGGAGTGTCCACCTTGATATGGGCCAAAGCCTACTAAGAGAGACGAATTGTGTTTTAAAAATAGGTAGCTAGATGACCAATTCAATAGTCATGACTACATTCACTTTGTTTGAAGTATGATGTAATCTTTCTAAAGATAAAACATAATTCCCTATTGTCTGTATTAGCTTCACTTAAGCATCCAGATTTTTAAACATTATACTTCTTGGTAAGAGATAATAATCATATCTAATAAAAAGACTCTGAGCCATAAAACAGCCTGGTTTTTGAGTGAATTATTTCTAGCACATCATCCATGGCCCACTCTTTTCAGTTTTTTAACAGTCTCAGTCATTAAAATATCTTTGCAGATAGGACACTGGCTAGCGAGGGAAAGGTCAGAGTAGAAAGTTCACGAGCAAGGGGAAGGTGCGCGTCCCACAAGCCTGCGGCCTGCTCGCCTGTCACTAATCACATGCAATGATATTAATGACCCAGTAATTGCCAGGCAGGCGGCACTGGAGTGGAAAGGCTCCATCTGAGGCAAGTTCATCTGTAGGTGCTGGGACTTCTCCAGTGACCGGATTAATGTCTGCTGACAGTTTCCAGGGTGACAGTACATGAGAATATGTGTCACTCCCCTGGCATATGAGTTTCAGGGGACATGCTGTTATGTGCTTTGACCATCGAGAGACCAGCGATAAGCCCACAAAGTGCCTCTGTCTACACTGCCCTATGCATGAACTTTATTCTGTTCCAGGGACATGTTCTACACTCTAAGAATCCAGGGTGATTTTCCACATGTTTGCTTCAATAAAAGCTTATGTCCATCTCCTGGCCTGACACCAGAAGCGACTCACTGGGGCTACTTCACTAATGGGAAAAGCCATTCTCAAAGTGGAATGGTCTTCTAGCAACAGAGAGCCTGGCGCCTCTGTAACGGCATCAGTAACACTCCTGCCCGAGGTTGGGCCGGTCCATCTGTCCACACATCCACCCACCTACCATCTATCCATCTACCCGTCCATCCAACCATCCCATCATCCAGCCACTCGCCTGCCCATCCACCCATCCACCCCGACCCTTCGCATCCATCCATCCCATCCCATCCACCCATCCACCTGCCCCCTCCATCCAGCCAATAACACTGTAGCACTTGTACTTGCCTGAGGGAGTTTAAAGTTTCTTTTTGCCCTGATGTGTATATTTGATGGGTTTTCATTTTTTTAAATTCTACTATTTAGCCACTTCCTGCAATATTTATTGATGTTATAAAATAGCATAATCTTATTGGAAAAAGAATATTTCTAAAAAGAAGGAAGACGTATTCATATTTAAAATGTTTAAAAATTATTAATTACAGCTACCTTTTTCCAACAGCCCTTCCACCTTTCTTACTACACTGGAATTTCGTTTTTGTTTTTTGAGATGGAGTGTCCCTATGCTGCCCAGGATGGCCTCCAACTCCCAGCAATGCCCTCGCCTCAGACTCCTGTGTAGCTGGGGCTAACAGCACATGGCAATGACACCATACTGGGTTTACCCTGCAGGATATTCTTAATTTAACTTTGGAAACATATGATTGAACTTAGTTACATGGTCCATGGCATATGACAGGGTATCAGTACTAACAAGAGAGTTCATCATACTTCTTGAGCTTTCACTCTGTGGCCACATGTGCACTTACGTGTACATGCTCACTTTACAATCCCTATATACATTCCATGTACTTTGGTGTTCTGTCTTTACTGCTGCTATGTACACACAAGGCAGGAGGCCCTGTCACGTGTGCAGAATGCTGGTTGCAGTGTCTAGTGGCCCAGACTGGGCTTTGTCCCTGCTATTTCACGACCACATGAATAGCACTCATCTACTCACACTCTTGAAGTTTCAGTTTTCTCACACAATACGAATGTTCTGTCACCTGTATCTCTCGACTTGAAAGTGAGGTCAGAGTCGTCGAGGGCCACAACACTTCCCTAAGTGATCAAACACCCAGACTGAGATTTTAGCATTTCAGGAACAAACGTGTGACTCTGAAATCAGTTTCCTCCAAGGAATAACTTTTTTGTCTGGCTATTTTTTAAGTGTTTTATTTTGCTTTAAATTTTTATCTTGGTGATGAATATTTAAAGGCTCTTAAGAAAGAAACTTGTCCTCTTTAAAGCTTGCACTAGGTCTCCAGTATTGTTCAATTATTTATAAATCTAAGTGAACCTTTAAAAAGCTGGACAGAAGCTAGAGATGTTACGATGCATTTTATGAAATAATCAAGGCAGTTTTATTCTGAGCAATTCCTAATTCTCTTTCTTCCTAAGTAATATCCTTCCTTTCTCATCTGTTATTAAATCACTTTTTGCAAAAATGCTTCTTCATCTTTTTTTAATCTTCAGCAGGCTTTCCTCACTCTGGGAATCACAGGCATCGTCCCATTTCATTGGTTGCTCCAGGGAACCTGAATGGTCAGCTGCGTGTCTGGTTTAAACGAGATAAGTTGTCCGCCTGGTTGGTGGAGTTGAATCTGAGCAATGTCTCTCCATCCACAATGGCCTTATCCTCTCCCAGCCCCTGAGGCATTGAGACAAACTCTCCCATGGTTAGGACTCCACTGAACCCAAGAGCCAGCAGCATTTAGGCATGATGCTAAACACCTTCCATCAAGCTCAGGCAATGCAGGGGGCGGCATGACACTGAAATGCTTTTCAGCAAAGGAAATCCAATGGCCAGGAACTTTCATGACATTCACAGAAAACAAAGAAACCATGCCCAGTGGCACAGGCCTGTAATTCCAGCACTCTAGAAGCCTGAGGCAGGAGTATCCCAAGTTCAAGCCCAGCCTGGGCAACTTAGTGTGACTCTGCAAGACCCCATCTCAACATCAGGCTAACCACTGGCTGGTTTGCCTTCAGCCTCACGCTCCCTCACGCTCCACAGTGAACTCGCACATGCGTGTCACTAAGCGCGGGAGTAGGCACCCGGCATCTCGCCCCACGGAAACCTACCACAGCCCCAGGAGTCAGTGCTGGCGGTACCCTCCTCCTACAGGTGAAGGGACCGAGGCAGAAGACAGGTCATGTTACTTACTGAGAGCCCCAAGAGCCTCGGGCTATGAGACGCACACTCTCAGCCCTGACCCCCACCTGTGTCTCTCAGCCGTGTTTGGATTCCCCTTCCACACACCCTACAGTCTTGCCTCTGGCAAGATTCTTGGGAACAGCTCATTATAAAAAAATGCAGTTGCAGGGAAAAATTAAATGTGTTTAAACGCTTCAACTTAGTGATCATGGGCAAGATATCAGCCATGAATTCTCAACCCTAGGTCAGAAGTTACGAGTGGCTGGGTGATGCTGCGACAACACTAAAGTTGATATATTTACTGATAAAAGTGTGGCTTTTGCTGCATTTATCATACATAAATAATTCATGAAATAAAGTACATAATCACTTTATAGATGCCATGCTCTTACACATCCAAAGAGGTATCTATATTTCAAAGGATATCTACAGGCTCTAAAGCTATTCTGCTGAGGAAAAAGATACAGTGTACATTCCGTATGTGTTTGTGTTTACTGGCCGTGCCTTACTTTCCAGAAGTAAGGCAAGTGAATGCTAAAACAGAAGAAAAACAGCCACAAAAAAAGCAAAAGAAAAGGGGGTCACACGTGTGCGCGCGCACACACACACACACACCCACACCCACACACACAAACACACAATCATATATATGCTCAACCAAAACAAGGACTCATGGAACAGAGTTGACTGTCCTGTCTTGGTTCTTTAAGAAAATCCTCTCAAGCTGTGAAGTGGCAGCAGTCTGGGAAGCCAGGACAGGAAGACAGCAAATTCAAGGCCAGACCAGGAAACTTAGTAACTTGGCAAAAGGCTGTCTCCAAATCAAAATTTTAAAAGGGGCTCCGTGTGAAGTTTCCGGGGTTTGATCCCAAGTACCAAAAAAATACACCCCAAAAAGATAAAACAAAAGAATATTGGTTCAGTACACCTGCATGCACACCTCAATATTTGGTTGTGATCAGAAGTAGGATATTGGCCTAAAAAAGCAGGAAAGCTCTCTGTGGAGCGATGCAATTTGGCATGCTCTAATTAAAATAAATAAATAAGAAATAAAACACATTGGACAGCCAAACCCACGCAGGGCTGAAGAAATGAAGGCTTCCCGGGATTGATTCAGAGAGCATCCAGAAAGCGGACAGAGAAGGGCAGATGGAAGGGACTGGGCCGAGAAGGTCTGCTGTGAGCACCACAGGCCATGTGCACACGACAGAACTTTCCATCAAGCGGTCCTTGTAAGTGACAACTTCTAAATGATGCCACTACCTCTTCGCTACAAATTTATAGTGAAATAATGCAAAAATTGCATGATACTAAATTGAGCGGTGCTCTACGCAAACTCCTCTGCTTCCAGCTCGGCTGAGTCTGCGGATCAGCTAAGAAGTTTTAGCCCAGTGGGCTCCCCTTCTCATCTATGCTGACACACGTCACTCTGGCTGTGCAGCGCAACCTCCCAGGGCGGGCTTCGTCAAGTGTCCCGCTGAGGTTGGGCAAGCGGCTCAGCTCAGAGGACCTTCCCCAGGACACCCGTGCGGGGGCTGACACACCGAGCCTGCTGCACCACTCAGCTCTCCGCTGACGCCTTAAGAAAACAAAAACGAAACAAAACACAACTTGTAAACCAAGCACAAAAAAGTGCCTCAGAGAAAACTTTGTGATGAAGGCTGGAAACACAGGATTCCTCCCTTGACAGTAAACCACAGGTTCCCTCAGCCCAACAGCGCTTGCTTGGAAGAAGGGCAGTCTCAGAGCCATTATTTAGTAAACATTTTCAACAATTTTAAGAAAACGATACAAATAATAGTCTATGTCAGAATTCAGTCTATCTTAAGGTAATTAAGGATCTGAATGTAATGTAGCAAGAGGAGGAGGGCTTTGGACCAAATGGTTATAACTTTCCTATCTTTGGATCAGTTCATGATTAGATTCTATTATCTAAACAAAGCCTGGGGCTAATTACTGAAATAGGTCACTTGAAAAGGTCAATTCTAAACATGAAGAAAACCCACATATAACATTTTGCCATATGTCAAAGCAAATAACCATCGAGAAGAACTAACGAGGACATGTGTCACGGCCTGTGTTAAGGGGATTCAGTGGGTACTTGGGAGGTTTAAAACTCAGTCCCAATTAGTACCAACGTTCACTTAGAAAACTCAAAAGTGTGATGACTGCATTTTAAATCGGGCAGCAACACCCTGTTTCAAGGACATGGCACAAACCCTGTCCACTTCAATGGAGAAGAGTTGCATCAGCAAATAACTCTGCGTGGGAGTTGTAAATCCAACCGTAAAATGCCCGGACCCCAAGGTAACCCCAATCATCAGCCCAAAGAGCACCAACAATTAAAGTACTTTCTAGAGAAGGAAACTAAGGTTCAAAGGAATAATGTGACTTTCTCTTTAAGCTCAGGCAGCAGGACGAAAGCATGGGGTCTGCACTTCTGACCTGACTCCTCCCAAAGGCTGCCATTCGGAGAGGACTGCCCTGTCAGGACAGACAGAGCTTTGCTCCAAAGAAGCATTTCTCTTTTTTCTTCCTTTTTTTGGAGACAGGGTCCCGCTCTGTAGTCCTGGCTGGTCCTAAACTCACTATACAGCTCAGGCTGGCCTTGGGCTCACAGCAATCCTCCTGCCTCAGCCTCCCGACTGCTGGGAGTACAGGGATCGAACTCAGGGCCTGTGTTGGCTAAGCAAGCACTTTAACCGCTATGCCATTGCTCCAGCCCCTCTTTTTCCTTCCCACAGAAAGAAACCAGCACACAGAAGACAGCGTGATGTTCCCAACACCCCAGGGGGGAGGTGCCCACAGACCCCACCCTGAGCCCCACACGCACGCAGGTTTTCTAGTAACTCAAATGCCAATAGTGCTCAACGTCCCAAACAGGCCAGCAAGCCCGAGTACATCCTGGTACCCAACGCGACCTTCTGCCTGTATTGATCCAGCAGTCGCTGGCTTCTAACACGCCCCTTTTTTCTTCTGAAAACAGGCTGGAACAGAAGTGCAACTGGGACTGTGCATGCAGGTTTGTCTGACGTGGAAATCAGTGACCTTCTGAAATGTCTCAATTGTCCTGATTTCTAGGAATCCTTAAAGAAGCAATGCAAAGTCAACCTTGATTTTGAAAATGATTTTAAAGTATATTCTCATCTCCCATTTCCTCTCAAGGGAAACTTTACATGAGTTTCCATAATCTTCACCACAGGAGTGGATGATAAACCAGCGTCCTTTTTTTCCCGAGTATCGGAAGCGCCTCCCCGGCCGAGGACAAAGGGAAAGTCTTCTGACTCTGCTAACAGTATAACTGGACTTCTGGGTAAAGTTCTGAGCGCTGGGACCTGGACCAGCCCTGGGAATCTCTCCCAGAAAACAGCTTCTCATTGTTTCAAACCTGAAACCCCCTGGGAATCTATTTTAAGCTTCCTCTATTTCAGTCTACTCTCTGCTTTTGCACTGTGAATCTTAACTCTAGGGGGAGTTCCAGGGGCTGAGGTGGCTCAGCCCTCTCCCATGAACCCGTGTGCTTAGCATAATGGGTCTCCAGAAAACAGGAAACAGAACAGCAACCATCATTGTGTACACCCATTTTTTTCAATATGCACTGTGCTTCTAAGTGCCGACCTCCCAGCTGTTGACCAAGAGACATCATTACATTACATGCTCACTGGAGGAAGCCAAGAGATGCTAGGTAACCATGTAATGATTTGCATGTCTTGCATATGATTTCAGACTAAAGGTTAAATTTTTCATATTTACTGAAAAACCACTGTACTCAGAAGTCAGAATCTCCAAAGCCATCTTTAGAAAGTCATACACTGAAGAAAGACTAGGACTCAGGTATGGCTTCCATGCCCAGCAGAGACAAGGCCACGGGCCCACGTTTGGGGACAAGGATTCCCCACCAGGGACACATCAGATTGCTACTGTATCTGCTCTTCAGACCCCCGCTTCCTTCCTCCTTCCTCCACCTTTCTTCCCGAATTCATCAGAGGTCAATTTCGGCTACTGAAAAATACTCTAGATACAAGCTTCTACTAAAAGTCTACTTAATCTTCTTAAAAAGAAAAGAGAAAGAAATGAAAAAGAAATCAACTAACCAACCAACCAAAAATCCGCTAGGCCTCTGCAGGCTGAAGTTCGCATTTATTTTACCTTGTAACTCTGTCCTTTCTCAGCGATTTCCCCGTTGTTTTGTACAGTCCACTGCCTGCCTGCCTTGGCCCTTCAGAACGCTTTCATTTTCACTTTCATGCTCCTCACTAGTCCATTAACTACAGGGTTTGCCAACCCTCTCCTTCTCTTTGTTACTTACTCCTGGGAAGTGGCTGGCTGTTTATCAAGTTGGTTTCCAAAAACAGGTTTTACATCGCTGGTATTTCACGGCAACAGACATAATTAGGTGTCTATGTCCACCTTCGTTTTAATTACTAATGTAGAAAAAATTACACGTTACAGAGCGGTAGATAAATACTTGGTGAATTACTGGCTCTGTGTTCTTCAGAGCAGCTCGGAGGTGGGGAGGGCCGGACCTTTCACCTGCTCCCCGGGCAGGAAAGCAGCCCAGCAGTGGACGCAGCTTCCAAACGAGCTCAAGGCTACAGATACAAATGAGGAACTCAACCCAGTTAAGAGTAGAACTGTAAACTGAAAAGATTATGAAAGAGGATTTTATTGCTCGGGTCATATAAATAACTGTCTCAGTCTCCTGGACAATATCCCCTCTGACGATATCCAGAGCCCTGGGGACAACCCTGGGTTGATGGTAGCTCACAAGTCGCACACAGTAGGTATGTGCTTGAGGTACCCATATTTCTCAGTACATATGTTTCCACAGCCTCGTGAAGTGACTCTAGAAACATTTTAGGGACTTGTACCATCGATTCCTAAAGCTCTCTCTCTCTCTCTCCCTGTGTGTGTGTGTGTGTGTATGTGTGTGTGTGTGTGTGTGTGTGTGTGTGTGTGTGTGTCAGTGAGAAACCCAGCTCTTGTCTTAGCCTTCTATATCACAGGTGACGGCACTTTGCCTGTATCCCTCCCGCCATCCTTCCAAACCATGGGCCCCAACTTCTTGGGATTAAAAGCTTCCCTAGCAAAGTGTACTTCGATGCCCCCACATTCCCTGGGAACTCTAACACTGAAGCAGAGCCAAAGCACAGACAGAACACTAAATGAATGAGTGAGTGAGGGGATGAATGGATGGATGGATGGATGAAGAGAAAAGGCATTTTCAGATTCACCTATCAAAATCTCACCAATGGTCCTTAATAATGGTCTTGTCAGTAGAGATGCTGAACATAATCAAATAACCCATTTATTTCAACATTGTAAGAATCCTCAGATGTTTTTCACCCTTTGGGGATTTATATTTAATTAATACCGTTATGATAGGGTCCCAAATCCAATTATAATTTTCTTTAAAACTTTTCAGCCAAGGTTCTTACCAAATTATTTGCCACAATGCTTTCAAGGAAACAAAAGTCAATACAAACCTATTTAGTTTATCCTACTTTTTACAAAACAAAGGAGGGGGATTATACTTACATATAATATAGTAGTCTTTGTTCTTCTGAAATTCTAGACCCCAGAGGTTAGGGCTGAATTCTTGAAACTTGATCGTGAACTTCACGTCCTGGTCTGGCCGGGCACAGTTGAGCAGAGGAGTGTTATCCTTCTTAATAGTACATCTGTCTGCTTGGTCTTTATCAACCATATAAACTTTATAATATTCATATTGGCCAACAGTTTTAGAGTCCACTTTGGGGCAAATAATATCCAATTTGTCTCCTATCTGTGGGTATAGTACCAGTCCTTGTCCGGGTAGAAATCTAAAAGTATAAAAGAAAAGCCATTGAGTCGATCGAAGTAACAACACATGGAATGATTACCATACAGCCAGGCACTGTGGGTCATCTCAAGCCACAACTTTTCCGGTTCACACTTTTATTTACCAAAAGTCTTGGTTTAGATCAACGCTGGACAAATGTATTGAGGAATTGAGCTTAAAACAAAACAAAGCAAGACGAGACAAAACAGAGCCCTCTACGCTATAGGCTCCCAAAGCCTGCTGGGATTTGGTCACCACCTCCTCTTCCCTTGCCATGCTTCAGTACTCCTTTGTGTAACTCTACAACAACTTTTCCTCCAAGGTGAGTCAGATCTTCCCACCTGTTTGTTATTTTTTAACCATTGGCACTTTGGGTTTATTGGGCATGCCACGGAGATCTCCCTGATTCCCGGGAACAGTAGATGCACTGAGACTTTGTTGTCCTGTTAGTTTCCATTCACTGTTGGCGTTAATTAACAGACAAGTTTCATCAGGAATGTTTCGAATTACTTATCATAATTAGTCAGTCACTGATCAAACAATGGGGTTTTTATTACGCCGAACAAAAGAAATGTCTTACAAACCCATAAAAGATAAGCAGAAATAATTAGTCGTGGTGTTGACGCAGCTGCAGAGAGGAGAGTCCTCTCTGCTCGCAAGGACAACAACTTCCAGCCTGGCTCTGGAAATCTTTCCTTCCCCTCCCTCGAGATCTGTTTGCTCCAATTAATTCTTAGAAGCAGATCTTTAGAACTGAGACGACTGATACAATATCCCCTGGATGCTCAGAGCTAGAGGCTGCCCTCCCCGTCTTTCTGTTGCCCGTCACGCTGCAGAAAGTTCTTTCCTAATGGGGAGTTTCTCTAAACGCTGAAACAAGGGCTTCCTAATGAACATCCTTCTCTGAGCACAGCTAACAGCGCAGCAGCGCTCAAGAGATCCCAGGCCCTCCGCAGCAGCCAGGCCTCTGGCTCATTGCAATATTAAAGGCCCAGAGCAAAGCTTTGTCCCTGGATACTTCCAATCCACAGCTTTATTTAACCAGAACAAGATCTGTCCACCAGCCAGGATGACCACAGGGCCAGGACACACTCAAGGACCACACCCTAAGTCTCAAAGCCATGCTGAGGTAACCAGTTATGACTCTACTAATGGATGGTATTATCTTTCTGTATGTTAGACAAGGTCTTGCTCTGCAGTTCAGGCTGGTCCTGAACTCACAATACAGCTCAGGCTGCCCTTAACTTCATGACAATCCTTCAGCTCAAGTTTCTTAAGTGCTGGGATTACAGGCATATGCCACCACGCCCAGCTGTCTTTTACTGCTGGGGGTGGGGGACGGGGTGAACCTGGGGCTTTGCTCAATATAGGCAAGTGCTGTAATACGCTCCCAGCCCCCACGGACTTCTGAAAAGTACATCAGAGTAGGGAACAGCAGAACACGTAGCAAATTCTACCAGGGATTTGCATCAAAAGCCATTTTGTTTTATGGCAGAAAAAAATATACGTTGCCCATGATAGCTAGTTATTCTTTCTTGGTTACATGATAATGCAGGATCCCAGGCAGAGGGTGGGTCTTCTCTTTTTTTTTTTTCAAACTGTCCCCTCTAGCAGGAGCATATGACAATCATTTATTTAAAAAAGAGCACTGAACTGGCGAACAGGAATTACCTAAAATATGAAGTTTCTATGAAGCAGAACACACAATGAGCATATTTTATAATAATGACAAGTTGAAAACATCCATGCATGCATTGTGGAAGAATATTCTGAGGGGGCGAAATGGGGTTCAAGCCTAGGGCGTTCCCAGGGAGCTATTTAGCTCTATAACCCTAGAACTTTTTCTATTTTTTAAATGTTTTCTTTCCCTTTTGCGGGGAATGACCATGCTAGAATTACAGGCCTATGCCACTAGGCCCGGCTAATGATTTCTGACACATAGATATTATACTTTGCGAGGGCCTTCAGTGAGCGTTCTGGCCATCTGCACAGTTCTCTGGAGAGACCCTGTGAGCACCAGCCCTGGAGGACCCCCCAGTGCCTCCACGATCTCAGCCTCCCAGTAGGCAAAACTCAGTCGAGGTTCCTGTGAAGGATGCAGTTAGAGTGTCCCAGATGGGGTTTCAACACATGCCCCTCTGGCCAGCCCTGACACACACAGTGGTCGCAACTGGTCCTGTGCTTAAAAACCAGGGGTAAGATGCCCAGCAGTGGGTCCAAACGCAATTCTGGGAGCACCACAACCTGCTCACATTCCTGATATTTTCTTATGTTTATTCCGTGATTTTTTCAGGAACCCTGAAACACTTAGCAAAGCCAGGGGCCAGTTCCTCAAGGTTTCCCACCGTGTTCCAAACATTTCCTGTTCTAAAACTGCTCCCTACATAGCTGGTACCCCACGACAGGTGCAACGGACACCACAAAAGGGTCAGCGAGTACCAGGACAGCATCTAAGATGCATCTGCAGTACACAGCCCGGGTGGCTCGCCTACTGTGTCTCAAACCCAGCCACCTTTCACCAACTTCAAGGGTGTGGTGGGCCTCAGAGGTGAGGATCCTCCAAATGCCAGAGGGGTCCACTGTCTCATCCTTCTTTGAGAGTGACAGACCTCATACCCCTCCCACCCACCTCCTTGCAGGCCACTGAACCCCCTCATTAAGTCCTCTGTCAAAAGTTTGCCTTCGCAAGCTCTGTCTCCATCCAAAATGCTGCTGCGATCCTAGTTCTTTCACCAAGGTTTGCCATTTCTTCCCTCTACTCAGCTAAGCACTTACTTGAGGGACCCTCCCCACCCCGCGGGGTCACACTCCCTGGTCACTCCCGGGGACCGAATGCTCTGCTCTCACTGTGCTGATGAGATGAGGTGTAGAACCCAGAACACAAGTCAGGGTGGGTGTTGCACCATGGAGGATCCGGAGACTCCACACTTTAGGCCACATTAGCAGAAGGCACAGATCTCTGTAAGTTTTTTGATCCATTCTGCAAACAAGCCACATTTCCTGGATGCAAAGTCTTAATTCTGTGTGCATAGTCCAATCCAGTTATGGCCCCGTCATGGCCAGCAATAGGAAGGTTCAAACACTGAGGGGGGCTTATCAAAATAAAAACATGAGGGGATGGATCTCGATTATTTGTTTATTTATTTATTTATTTATTATGGTATTGAGGACAGGGCCTTCACTCTGAGCTACATCCCCAGCCCAATTTTATTCTTTATTTGAGACAGAGTCTCACTGAGTTGCTGAGTTGCCCAGGCTGAGCTTGAACCTATGATCCTCCTGCCTCAACTTCTCAGAGTACTGGGATTAAAGGCCTGTGCCATCAGGCCCAAGTATGGATCTTAAATTTTAACGTGAATATGTGATATGCCCATAAAAAGCAAGTGCTGGCACCTCCCACTATTCCTAAATCCCCAGGAAAGGTCAGTTCACTTTTTTGAATACCCTGTGGCAAAAGTCAGGCAAGAATTTGATCCTTGTCCCTTAAAAAAATGTCAGAAGTTCACTTGAGAGGAAAAAAAAAAAACAACAACTTTATTTTAATCCATCTAAAAGGACCCAACGCTTGTGTATAGGTGAGAAGTCTCGTTCGGGGCTTGGCACACGAATCACTTCAATCAAGGGTGGGAGGGGTCCTGTGTGCTGCCACCAGGCCACTTCTGTCACCAGCTTTACTAGAGCATGGACGCCTTCCAGGAGTCTTCACGCTTCCTAACGCGGCACGGCAGCAAGCACACCCGCCCAAGCCAACGATGACGTGCCAGACACCCTGAGCGACAGGAAAGAAGCCATCAGGAGTGTTAGGAACTGACCACCTCGCTCTCTGGAGGACAGGCAGGTCCCAAGTGTGTCTGAATGTCACACACGGAAGGGGCTGGCATCTGTGGTAGATGCTCTACAAAGCAATGTATCAGCGGAGAAGAAAATCTTAGTGAACCAGGGGACTGAAGACTGGCACACAGAAAGTCCAATTAAGAACCACACACGATTTGCAGACAAGAGCACGGATGGGAATTCTGGAGACAGAACCACTTCATGCTGTGGCAGGGATGTACAGAGGGGCAGATCTGGGGCGGCCTCTGGCATCACCCCAGGCATAGCTTCCCACCCTTTTCTGGAAGGTTCAGCCTTCGATAGGCCCTCCTTGTCGAAACTACAAAGCAAAGAACCTCCCCCCCAAGAGCCACCAAGCACACAGCACTGCAGCGCTAGAGAACTTCCTGTGCACTGATCCAGGCAGCGCCATCCGATGGCCACCTTCCGGGTACCCCTCACGCCTAACTGCAGAGGATAAGAAGACACTTGCAGTCTCTGAGGGGCAGGAAGACACTCTTCCCCTGCTTGCTTTTCAGTTCTCACTGAATCACATTAAATATTGAACCTGGTTGTATGAAATGTATTTTCTAAATCAAGCTTTTCATAGCTAAAGCCATGAAGCTAAGGTAAATTCAGAGAAAGCCGGTGCACACACAGGCCCGTGGGCACCCAGGGAGAGGGACAGGAAGTGCAGCTGTACTCCTAGCATGCCACCAGCTATGCTAGCGGGAGGGTCCCCGGGAGACGGACACCTGGGGTCTTGGCTCTGGAGGTGGCCACCAAGTGGTGGCTGGGCTCAGAAAGCCCAGAACCAAAAAGTGCTCAAGAAATAGGCCTGTGGAAGCTGTGTTTTTCTTGTCATGCTCCAGATGGGTTCCAGACAACGGAACCAAATTATGGCAGAACCAAATTATGGTAGCTAGATGTGGTGGCACCCAACTGTGATCCAACTATCCTGAGAGGCTGAGTCAGGAGGACTGCAAGTTCCAGGCCTGCCTAAAAAATAAAATAAAATGAAATAAAATAAAATAAAATAAAAGGGTTAGGGATGTCAGTCTGTCAGTGGTAGAATGCTTGCCCGGCATTCACAGGGCCCTGTTTCAATCCTGATCACCAGAGGGGGGGTGGGGGGGTGGGGGGGTGGAGAGGCAAATAAGAGATAAAAGCAAATAGTGTTTCTTAATCAGACTATTTTGTGGATGGAACACAGTGAATTTTAATGGAACACAGTGAGTAACAATATGTTACATCAAGTCAGAAGAGAGTCCTGTGTTTGAAGCTATGGGGTTCACACCAGCTGTTATGACCGTAAGGTTGCCTAGAGATCTTAAGAGTTCAGACGACACACATCTCCGTCCAGATCATCTTCTGTAATATTCATTAAGACATTTATCATGTTGACTTTTACAACTATCAAAGAGGTACAGGGATGACAACTGGCATACTTTAAAATTACCCCCTGCCTGCCCACAGAGGATCTCAACTACAGATTTCTACTGAAGCGTCGAGCTGAGGCTCATTTTGCAACCAAAAATAGCATGGTGGCGGCCTCCACAGTTACAACCCAGAGCACCTGCAGGAGGAGAAGCTCCACCAGAGGAGTTGCCAGAGATGTTGTTGAATAAAGCCTGCTGAGTTTTAATCCAAAACCAAAAAAAAATCTCAACAGTAATCTCATGTCCCAGGTAGGAAAGACGACACAATCAGGCCACCTTCTCTGAATGTGACTACTGGAAGCCAGTGTCAAGCCCCTCGCTGTCCTGCTGGTCTGAGGAAGGCCCGTGTTGTCCCACAACCTCTTCCTGGGTGGGTTCCACGCACTGTCCCCTGGGACCCTCCTAGGCAGCCAGTGGGAAGCGCTGGGCAAACAGGCATCTCCTCTGCTATTCCCCAACCAATCATTTCCAAGCAAAGCAACAGATGTTCTGGCTGAATCAGATAGGAAGACAATAGAATGCGGAAAGAATGGAAACTCTAAAGCCAGGTTTCCAAAGCCAACACGCCTGAAGTAACAACGCAACCGGAGTCTATTTTTACTTCCAGATTACCTATCACATTTAAGTTTTCAAAAGTTACACCTAAAACTGGACTTGAATATTTCCATGTGGAACACTCTGGGTGATAAATCTAATAGTCTCAATCAGACATGCATATTGAGTAATCTAAATTAGGCCTCTAAGAACTCAGACATTTCAACTTCATAATCCTAATTGTGAAAACTCGTATTGCCATTATATGACACATTATTCTTTAATGTTAATAGACTAGACTGCAGCAGAATTGATGAGGATCCGAGCGGGAAGCTGTAACCCCCATGTGAACTCAGGCTGCCTAAAAACAATGGCAGAACACAACGAAAGCGTAACCCAGCACGTTACACTTCAGGGTCTACCACATGTGGGCAGAGGGGACCTGGTACTGTGTAGATCTGCCTGGTCCTTCTGTTGGACTGGTCAGGAGGGTGGCAGGGGCCAGATGGAGGTGGCTGTCATCAGATCTATTTCTGAGAGTTGCTTGGTACAGTAGTCGGGTCTACGGGTCACCAGTAGATGAGACACTTAAGAACAGCTGAACAGGGGACTGGCTGGTGTTCTCCCTTACCCCTTTCCTCCAGTGGCCCTGACCTCCATTCTTGTGTTCCCCTGACCACCCCGTAAGTTCAGACCACATGGGTGTTTCTTCAGATTGGACCAATCTCTTAGGTTAGCTTAGAAGAATATTCACATTGCTCAGATACCACTAATGTGGACATGGTCTGTGAAAATACGTAGGAAAAAGGTGAACCAATGGCCCTCCTGTGGGGAGGGGCAGATGATACATGGTCATTATGCAGAAGGATTTGCCAGTTATGCCCCCTAAAGGGCAAGTTAGTATGGTATTAATTAAAAAGTTTCAAGCTGACACAAAACAAAAAAGACCAGAATAAAAAGATACAGCCAAGAATGTTTCATTTCTGCATCCTAAGAAACAACGGGGCATGAGGTTTAATCCCAAGTATGAGAGTAGAGACGGGACAAAGGCCAGGCAAACTCATCCCTCCCCCAGGTGACAATAGTGTTTCTTAGAAAGACTGAGCCTAAGGGCCACCGTTACCCAATCCCATGCACAAGAAAATCCATTTCAATAAAAACCTTGCATTTCTACATCATTAGGGCAAGCAGCAGGCCCATGAAAACCAGGGCCATGTGACGATGTAACGGGGTTACCAGTACAATGCAAATCTTACCATCTATGCTGGTACACACACAGTTAGGGATGTGTAGGGGGATGTGTGTGTGTGTGTGTGTGTGTGTGTGTGTGTGTGTGTGTGCGTGTGTGTAGGGACTAGAGCCACACTATAAGTTTATCTACCTGCAGAAAGCTGCCAAGTAAAGTTAGACTCATAAGAGAATAGCCATTATATTCCATAGAAAATTCATTTTATTTTTCCTTTCACCTCAAAATCCCATCATTATAATCACGTGCTTCATGAGGACATTTCGGTCCACAACAAACCACATACATAGGTCTACACAGCCAGTGACGCCACCGCCATCTCCCCCTCGGCTGGCAATGTGCACGCTGTGATGTTGGCCTGCTGACAAAAGTGCCCAAGGGTGAATTTTCCTAGACAAAGCCCCAGCCACAGGCTACATGTGATCATGAGAAGGGGACAGCTTATTCCACCTGAAAACTGCAGGCACATATGTAAAAGTGTGTGATGTGCCATCCTGCTTGGTCAATCGGCTACAGAGCCCCGCACAGAGGGGCTTTACCTGCCGCTGCTCTGGGATGCTGGGTGGATAGAGAGCCTACGGTGACTTTCCCTTTCTGCGGTTTTCAGAACTCTCTGCGATACATAGTCAAAGTGTTGTGAGAAGACTAGAACTTTTTCTTTATCTTTTTTTTCCTTTCCTTTTTATGGTCCTGTGGATCGAGCCCAGGGCCTTTCACTGAACTATATTTCTCCAGCCCATTTTTGATTTCAAGAGAGTGGAGTCTTGCCAAGTCGCTAAGCAGCCCAGTTGGGACCCAACTTGCAGGCCTCCTTCGTTAGCCTCCTAACGCGATGGGATTATTGGCCTGTGACACCAGGCCCAGATGGAACATTACTTCCTCGACGTACAACTTCTAAAAACAAACTGCGCCATCTCCAAAAACCAGCTCCCTAACTCTGATTTTTGAGAGAAGTGCTTAAAATATTCAAGGCTTGGAGACTTTTAAACTTTTTGATGTAACTCCCTGGAAAGCAAATAAATGACATAATCATACTCTGAACTGTGGCATAGGTCATAAATCAGCTACCGAGTCCAGAAAACCTGGAGCGAAATGTAACATGTTTATTCAAAGAAATGAAAAAATAATGGATAGGTATAATTTATGCTTAATCCTGGAAATTCACAAGTCTGGAAGTTAGCTGACTTTTAAGGAACTTGAATCCTAACTTTGCAAACAGTCTCGCTCTCGCAGTTAGCAAGCCAAAAGTCACACGCTCCACCAGGTTTATCCCCAAGTCAACATTCTGTATTTGGTACTGAGGTTATCACATTTTGAAAAATGTAACTTTTCCCAATAAATGCTTTTATTTTTAAAATGTCAAAGGTTACAGGGAAAAAAAAAGAGAAGCCAGCGGTATATAAATCAATGAGTGTCAAATTCTGAATGAGGACACACCCTGTGGAGCTGAGCTACATGTACCTAGTTGGTATTTCTCACATCCCTTCACAAAGGATGAGACCAACTCTCTGAACCTCAGCTCCCCACTTCCTACCTCCACATCGATCCAGAGCTTAGACAGAAGAGCAGGCCTCCTTTGGGGAGTCCACTGTGCCCCGGGGAACACAAATAACCTCGGAGAATGCCAGTGCACCCCGGGCATGGCAACAAGATAGCACAGCTCGTGAACGAACAGGAGTTTTAGCCTTATGTTCCTTCCATTTCATGCTAGAGGCCGTTGTAGCTAAATAAGATATTCTAGAAATGTTCCAAACACGAGAGTTTTGTTATACAAAATGAATAAGCAGAAGTAGTGTCCAAGATAGATCCAGGCAGCACCTTCCATAGGAAATACGTGGGAAGCATTTTTCTTTTCCTTTTTAAAAATTTTTAAATTTTTTTTATTTTTTTGTGGATAGCACTTTACTGCCCCCTTTTGCACTTTAACATCAGAACAAGCTTCTCCACAGACTCATTCTGAAACCAGAGAAAAGGTGGGGGGTAGCTCCAAAGTGTCAAGTTCATCCAGAGCCCAGCTACCAGACACCAGGGCTCAGAGTAACAAGTAATTACCTTAAAACTTCCAGCAGGCTCACCATTATCTTCTCTGTGGCTTCAAACCTCCGAGAAATAAGGTAGTAATTGCAGGTTTTAATTGATGTTTTCAGCTTTAATTCGGGTATGTATGCGTCTTGGAACAATCTGCCTGTTTTCACAGGTGCCCCTTCTTTCACAGTTTTCTAAAACAAATACCACGGGCAACATGAACCTCGCTTATTCAAGGGCAAGCCCAGGGGCCTGGAGGCTGTCCCTGCAATTGGGGACACTGAAGTGTTCTAGAGGTGAGAGCTGGAGTTGGGGGAGGCGGGGTGTACATTTCAAACTTCACACCGGCCACAAGAAGAATCTTTTCAAGAAAAGAGAGAAGCTAGAAGCTCCTGCCGGGAGCCGGGGCTGCCCTGACCAGTTCAGCAACTCTCCCCGGGAGGCCCAGTGCCTTCCCGTCCACAAAAGTCTGAAAGAGTGTCCCCCCCCCCCCCCCCATCTAATCTACAGTGATAGAGTTGCAGGGGCTCCTTGAGGAGCCCAGTGACCTGGACTTGCCTTTGACAGAGTCTGTGGGCGCTGAGGTGCATACTCTTCTTTAAACTACTTACCTCTTTCCTTCTGTCATTCTACAATTACCAGTGAGTCAAAATAATATTAAATTTCACAGCCCACAGTGCTGTACAATTGAATGAAAACTGACTCCTTTTGATGTTAATCTTGCTTTTTTATGTGTGATATAATACTCAAGACACTGGTGGTGAAAGTAAGCTTTACTTTAAAATGCTAAACATAATCTCATCGTTTAATGTTTTTTTTTTTTTTTCTGGAGGGGGAACAACCCAAGTATTTATGACATTTCTATCCACGCTATGATTTTCACTGTCATCAAAACCTCCAATTCACAAAGGGAAACACATATTCAGAGGCTGGAAACAGAGCTTGCACATGTGCATTGATCATCTACAAGTGAGACGTGTACGCCACTGTTGTCTTTTCAGAATTAAACAGAGGTGAGTTAAATCTATGCTAAATTAAGAACAAAAATCAAATAGTCTAACCCCCCCAAAAAACAGATGATTCATGGAATTGATCTAGTACTCCCCCAACAACACACACATCAAAACTACCCTGCCCATAAAAAAGTTAGCCATAAATTCTACAAGTCACTAAGGTAAAATCTCGGCGCTTCAGGTAAAGCTGGGATGCCGAGTAGACAGTGGGAAAGTGGAAAGCAGAGTGACCTCAAATGCCACCCATGTCCTGCTGGCTCGAGGACCACGCAGCTCCACGGTTGAAACTAGGATTTCATAACTTTCCAGGATGAGAGGCACTGCAGACTCCTTTCCCAACTCTAATTTGCTGGCACCTGTACGGTCTTGTTCCCAGCCCTGCCTTTAGCAAGAGTCTATAAAGCAAGGTGGAACTCGGGTTATTTATAGGTGAAGCAACAGGAAGAAAAATGGCTGTCATACAGAAAGACACGCACAGGGCCCTTCCAGCTGATCCTTTGTTGATTCAGACATAAGTGTCCGGGTCCATTTTCTCATTTACTTAAGTGGGGAAAATCCCAGAGATGAAAGCCCCGTGTACATCAGATGAGGATGGCCGGCACTGTAGCCACCAGGGACTGAAGACGCTGCCAGGCCAGAGCAGGGCTCCAAGCTAAAAGGAGGCCCAGCAACCCTCTGTCCCTGTCATCCCTCCCCATCACCAAACGTTTTTGTTTTTTATTTCAAAGAATTTGGCCTATTTAGAAAAACAAGGCACCCAGGTCTCATTGAACCATCTTCCCTTGGGAGGCAAGGAAAGCAGCCCCTTCCCATCTGCTGCTTCCTGCTTCACCCCACAGACTGGGCCCTCAATGGGTGCCAGCGTGATTACAGCATGAGTAAGTCAGAGAAAAAGAGGAGACACAGCTCCCTGGTCTCCCGGTAGAAGGGATCCTCCTCGCCGGGCAGGCCGCGCCAGCCTCACAGCACAGTTTACGAGGCTGTGCGCAGCTGCTTTATGAGCTCCTACATGAGCAACTCCCAGACACTTCCTCCTTCCTGGGCTCCAGAAGGGGTCGGGCATAGGTCTGCTGTGGGTGTGGGACAGGAGAAATCCTCCCGCAGGTCTCGTGGCCTTGTCACAGCCCGTGGGTAGGGGACAAAGGATGCGGAGGAAAACAAAGCAGGCGACCTAACTGCTACCATCAGAAAACAGTAACTAGCACTCGCGCGACTGAGGTCACCAAACCACTCTAAAAATTGAGCATTTAACAAAGACGTGGAGCTGGGGCCTGCTGAGTCAGGCATGGGAGCCCACCACACTCCAGGGGCTGAGGCAAGGAAGAGCATATGTTTCAGCCCAGCCTAGGCAACTTGGAGAGACTGTCTTTACATGAAATATTTAAAAAATGTGAATGTAGATGGATGTGGGGACCTCAGGTTCAATCCCCAGTATTACAATAAACCAGAACTCCACCTGACTTCGTAGACAGTCTGCACACACAGCCACCTTGACCAAAACATAGAAATACCCCAGACTGCACATAGCCTAAGTTCGTCACACAGCCTGCTCCCAAGCGGAACTAGGCAGAACTAGAGTGCGCACAAGAGGCCTGAGTGCTAAGAGAAATGAACACCAGGTGGCCAGAGACCCCCCGGGGCGGCAGGTGAGCAGGTGACAAGCAGGACCAACGTGCCAACCCAGAGTCTCCCAGAAAGAAGGACCCCCAAGAAGGAGGCCCTGCCTGCCGATATCTGCCGCCTGGCTTCCTGAAACAAACTGCTCCAAACTTTAGAACATCAAAAGCCAGATGGGCTGTGCTGAAGGGCTCGGCAGGCACCAAGCCAGCCTCCCAGTATGCCGGAGAACTCGGCCTGGACTTGATTTGAGTCTTCTCAGCTCTGACAAGCTGGAAGCTGGCACAGATCCCAAAATCCAAAATAAAATGGCATTTAATTGTGACTAGACTCTAAAAAAAGATGTCATACTATCGTCTTCGTTTGACGCATGCTGGGCATCTCACCGAAGGCAGCTCTCCTCCAAAATCTCACCCCCCATCTCCTTTTTTCCCCAAAAGAATCAATCAATTACTTAATTCCCTTTCAAAGGACAATATTAATAGCCAAAGGATTCATACCCAATAAACGCATTAATAGTATAGACTGCAAACGTCACCAGCTCATCCTTTAAATAGAGGGGTGAACTCTGGCCTTGTCACCTAGAACATTCAAAGGCCATTCAGAACTGCACGGCTGCCCCAAGGATGTGACTCGGCTGAACAATGGACAAGTCACGCCCAGCACTTTCTTCTTACCCATGTCACATTAATGGTGAGAGCTAGGGCACACAGTCCAGTGACCCAAGCGGCAACGCTAAGCACTCCCCGCCACAGCACAAGCCGGCCCGACCGAGTGAATAAGCAGCACTCTGCCCCAGAGCACGGGATTCAAATCCACCTCCGAGCTGCCTCTGACTCTGGTGAGTTAATTAACCACGTTGGCCGCAGTTTCCCCATTCCTCTGAAGGGGCATGATGAGGGTATTTCCCTCAGGTGGCTGCTATGAGGGTTTAACAAGTATTCGCCCAATAGTTTGAAGAGCAGCTGGTACTGACAGGTGCCACCTACAATTTCTGTTATACAACAAAACAGTATCTACCAGGAGAGCAGGGGGCTAAGCGAGGAAAACAGAATGCAACATTAGCTCCAAGGTGTTACACGGCCTGCATCTACAGAGTAAGTCGGGCGCTCGCTCCACAGCGCAGCCTCTTCCTAGACTAGGCACCATGCTTCCGGGCACCAACTCTGTTCTCAGGGCAGGGCAGAACTGGGGAGCCAACCAAGGGACTCCTGGGTCACACGAGGAGACAAGGCCCAGGGAGGGATGCAGAGGCAAGTACCTGACACTTGGTATGGACTGGAAACTAAAAGGTGCTCCGTAGGGGCAAAGTCTTAAAGATGCAGTAGAAGTCTGGCAGGTAAACAAAATAAAATATAAATTAAAATCAGAGAATTCGAAAGTGGAAGTGTTACGGTATAACCACTGCTAACAGAGTACTGTCACTTTGGATATGGAAGGCAAAATGAACCCGAGGCAGCACAGGGGAGGCAGCCCACTCATTTTTATAATAATAGCTGATGTTTGGTTCTATGTGCCAAGCAGAGAGCTAATCTCTGCAAGCACATTTAATTCTACTCACAATTTTATCTTTTTTTTTTTAATTCAGTACTACAACTATTGTCCCATTTTAGAGTGGGGATAACTGAGCAACTCCGCAAGCTACGCAGCTACTAATAGCTAACCTGGGAATGGCTCACAGGGAATTAAGAGGCAGGCAGCAGCTAAATGCAAAGGCCCTAGCTCCAGGGTCCCAGCTAGATGGAATCCCCTATCTGTCCACTATCACACTGACTCTGAAAAGACACAGGTGGCGACGATCCTGTTAGGACGGTGGTGGTTAAGGTCAATGAGCTGGCTGTCCTACGGGGTTTATTTGTTTCGTTTGTGGGATCTGTCTTTATGCTGTGGCCAGATGTACGAAATAAATGGGCATGTTTATAGCTAGGTACTTTATAGACACTTGCTGCCAGGCACTGCTAGCGGGCACTGCTCTGGCTGGCTTTCTGTTCTCTTTATGTCAGGGATCCACGCTGACTTTGCCTAGGGACGCCTCTGCCTTCCATGTCTGAGTCTCTCCTTCCCTCCCTCACTCCCAGGGTAAATGCCTTCCTCCCTGGGTTCTCCTGGGTCTTTACCCATGGCAGGGACTCTAACACGGCTTCCCCTGGGTTCTTCTGGGCTAGCTTTAGTGTTTAAATCTCATTGGGAGAGATGGTTCAGTTGTAGTCTCACAGCCTCTTAGCCAGCTTCATGAAGTGCTTGACTACACCAGTGATTTATAATTCCCCACATCAATAATCCAGATCCCAATGCCCCACAGAGCAAGAACGGGGCCAAGGAGCAACAGCAGGGCGGGGCCCACAGATCTCCCATATTCTGATGCAGCACTGACAGGCAGGGTGACCTAGTGAAGACCTGTTCCCAGCAGCTGGGCTGAATCTTCCCTGGGGCTCTGGGCAGAAACCAGAGTCTCCCACTTTCACTTTAGACCTCTGAAATCAGGACTCTAGGGGTGGACCCAGAAATCCCTGCCTTCACAGCCCTCAGGAACTCTGGTTCCCTACAGCTCAGGAGCTACAAAGTAGGTCTCTATTGACAGATAATAGGTTCAGACAATTAGGGGGCCGTCAACATTCAACTAGGTTGTGTCTGTCCACTTCCCAACATGTACTGGGGGCCAGTGCCTCCTGACCGGTATTGACTGAACTGTTGAAACCGTGACTGTCCCCAACTTTTCAGACAGAGAGGGTGGTGCAGATTTGCACATGAACTGTGAACTGCTTTTTGTCTATACCTGGGGTATTTAATTACAAAGTGCCATGGGACTCTACAGGAAAAAATTAAAGACCTTAGGTTGATCTATGTCATAAAGAACCCATGGAAAAGAAATGTTGAGCTTTAGGAATACTCCTTTATAATGACGAGCTGTTTTCCCACCAAAAGGGGATTTGAGACCTCCAAGAGCTTTTTTTAACCTAAAATGGGACTCATGACATACTTCTAGTGGTTAAGTGAAAAGCAACTTTTTCCAGCTTCTATAAATAGCTACATGGTGAGCTGGACGTGAACGTGATTTGATAATTCACTCATTCGGTAATTTTGATTCAGAGCAGAATCACACACAAAACTGGGACACAGTAAATAAACCAGCTTTAAGTAGTGGGAAGAGCCAGGGCTGAAATGCAGAAGATTTTTTTTTCAGATTCATTGGCTATAACATGCAAAGAGTGTATCTTCAGGACATTGCTGGCTTCTCCAAAGGTCAGAAACTCCAGGACAGGTGAGCAGGCAGGAAGAGAGGCCCCCAACATGCACAGGGGCCAAGCAAGCTGGTATCTACCCACTCATGTCCCTCTATCACGAAGATGCTCACCCCACTAGATGAACATACTCTTGCTCCAGGGTGACCCTGGAAGCACCAGAGAATTCCCCAGCTCATTGGGGGCCTTGGAGCAAGTACTGTAAGAGCCCACAGACACTGGCATGCAAATGCATTGAAATGGAGAAAATAAATTTAACTGTTTTTCATTCTATATGGAATCTATGTCAGCCCTGAAGAGAAAGGGACATTTTCCATGAGTGACAGAAACCAGGGGCTCATTCACACTGCCTCAAAAAGCAGCCCTCACGCCACTCCGAGAAGGGCAGAGCAATCTGACCGCCCTCCACTGCCGTCCGTTTCTTCATATTTTGTTGAGGGAAATCACCCAGGGCCCAAACACTCTTTTTTCTTAATGGAGGTTTTCTCTACCATTTAAAATTTTTTTTTGAAACTGGCAAGTACACACTTACCCCCACCAGCATGCTCTGGACTAGAACCCTGTGTTAGAATTTATCACGTAAAGGAAACTTTTAATCATTGAGAGCCACTGTCTAGGTCTCTGCCCAGATCAAGACATAGGTTCACCTGGCCTTCAGTGGGCACCACACACACTCATGAATGGTCCCCCGCTCGCATCACTCACTCGTCATACTCATGACACTGGCTCACACAGGTAGGACAGAGCTCACTGCTGGACGAGCAAAGACAGGTGGGCTTTCTTGAGTCCTCTCAGTAATCACTTTAGCCCTGTTCCTAACAGAAAGCAGGAGGCCAGGCCAATTCAGCCTCCCCTTTGTCATCTGCCTGCCATAAACATGCTCCATTCTGCATGGGGGGGCGGGGAGCTGAAGGGGACCGAGCTTGCCAGACATCCATGGTGGGCTCTTCCCTGCTAACAAGCAAACACTGTAGCTGAACGGGCCATTAGCCACCATTGTCACAGGGAGGACACAAGGTGCTAGGATGTGACCAGCTTGCCCATTAGAGGGTGTCCCTTCTTTTGGATGAAGCTAGACACATGAGATAATCCTCTGGAAGCTAGGAAGGAAGGTAAGGGCAGACACCCACCACGGGAGATCCGGACTCAATCAGCTGGAAGTACTCTAGGAAAGCTACTGAGCAGGGCCCACAGCAATACTCTCTAGCCGTGGAGCAGGATTCTGTACAGAAAAACAGGGTGACAAGTGCAATGTGTTTTATAGCCCAAGAGAAGAGGTCAATTCTGAGCATCAGGAGCAAAGTCAGTGAAATGGGACCACCGGTGGATGCTTAGGGTGCTCAGACACCTAATAAGCTCAAGTCTAAAAAGAACACCCCTCTCCCTTCATACAATGTACCTAAGATCTGCACCTCCGCCTTTCTTGAAGAAAGGGGTGAGATTCCTGCACAACATTTCAACATGTTCAGGGTCTCCGAAGCTCCTGAGGAATGCCGGGCCTCTTCTGCAAGGCCAGCTGGGAGGCACAAAGCAAACATTTCCTTTCTGGCTTGACCCAATTGTAGCTCTCACTCCATGAAACCCAACCATGGATTCAATGGCTCATTTTGTTTAGTGACTAAAGTGGGAAGTGTGGAAGACAAAAACAAAAGTCTAGCTTGTTTATGAGGCTGTTCTGGACCCAGAGCATGAAGAGTCAAAGCACCGAGATTTTTTTTTTTTTTTTTTTTTGGTTTTGTTTCTTAACTTTAAAGCTAGGCAGTGTGCCATTTTTCTAATCCTGTAACTTATACCAAAGGGGCCCACAGCATCCAACACCAAGGTTACAACCCACAGTCATGTGCAAAGTATCATCCTAGCCACTGGTTTTCACATCAGCTTGAACGAATTAATTAACTAGGATGAAAATGAAATGCTCCCTTTAAAATTTTTATTATCTTTTTATTTTCCACCCTCCCCCCAGGTTGGGAAAGATAAAAGAGAGAGAGGCAATACCTTGTTTGCTCTTGCTTCTCCCACGGAGTGGGAGATGCAGAGAGGTCTGGGAGTTGCTGCAAATCAAAAGGCCTCTGTTTTCTTTTCAGATAACCCCAGGCTACCTATCTCCTCTGGTCTCCGGGGCTGCCCAGCAGGTCCCAGCCCGAAGCTCTGAACTATGAAGGCAACAGCCCGCCAAGTGCAGCTAATCCCACAGAAAGCCTCGCCACCGTCAGGCCAAGAGTTAAGAAGGAAAGAGCTTCCAGGCCCCAGGACCAAAGCGAGCTGAGGTTTTAATCAGCCTCCATCTCAGTCTATAAAAAAGTCCGTCAATGAGCCCACCTTGGCCAGTGAGCAAGGACCGGCCTCCGCCATGCCTGGGCCACAAGTGGGGCTTTCATACATCCTAATCCGGGCTGCCAAATCTGTGTGGTTCTCACGTAATACCCAACAGCCTGGAGCAAGGGCCTGGGCCGGGGTCCCCTTTTCAGAGACATGTCATTTCCAACATCAAGCTAATCTATATGTTGCCATGGCACCCCCTTTATCTGCCTTTACATCTTATGAACTGCATGGATTTACCACATTATTTTTATCTGAAAGACACAAAATGGTGGTTTTATTGCCATACAATCAGATTACGGCCGCTCGCTTCTCTGCGCCTTTTTACCATCCTTCAATCAAAAGGGATCGGTTTCTTTAGGCTCTCCCCTTGATTTACATTACATCTGTAAAGACCTCGGTCTGGGTTGTAATCCCCTTATTAACTATGACCAGGGTTGATTTGCCTAAAAATAAAAGCAAATTGTGTCAGACCCTTTCACTTTGTTTTTGATTCGGAACTACAAAATGGATTACTAAGAAATCTTCAGAGTTCACACGGCTCGTAGAGTGCTGAATTTAAAATGAGAATTAAACAAGTTAAACAGGGGAGCCACGTCAAGGGTTTCCACTTTCCATCACGGGAGAGGGGCTGAATTGCTTCTGTCTTTGTATTCTTTGGCTTTGGAGAGACAATGAAGCCACAGGAGTTTTTTCCAAGCGGTTGGGAGCATGTCCCATGAGCTACCCACCCTTCTTTGGGGTTCTGACCCCCCTCCCTGGGCCCCATTCTCACTCCCCCCCATATTAAAAAGAGGGGGAGGGTCGGGGAGCTTGTCCCTGAAAGAGCTAATTCCTTCTAAAAGCTTATAGTTCCCCGGGTTCCTGCATATTTTAATCAAAATATTTTAAACAGCTGAACACTCCTCTTTCCGGGCTCTACGGGTGGGACACAAAGGGTGAGCTCCGGAGCTCAGGAGCACCTACGGAGATGGTAGGAAGCGACCTGAACAGCAGTTCTCCACGTCAGCAGCTAGCAGAGGCTCAGACACCAGGGTCATTTTAATGATCTTTCAGAGAAGACAGCTTCTTTATGTCTAACTGGCGACAAACACCGCAAGAGTGAGGTTCTCACAAAACGTTGCAAGTATCTTTCCTTTAAAAAAAAATGTTTGCATTAGGCTCGACCGTCTCTGCCTGTGGCTCTCTGCCACTCCCATTCCGGTGACGCATGCTGTAGTCACGCTGAGCTCTCGAATAGCATCCCATTCAGTAAAGGCAGAGACATCCCTCAAAGTTGGGGAGCAGAAGAAGCTCCCGGGAGCGCCCTGAAATATGTCAGCAGAAGACAAGGCAGCCGGAGCTTGGTGGCCCCGTTGGCAGCGTCCACCATGCTATCCACCTGCCCCAGGCTCAGCCCTCCTACGCAGAGAAGAGGTGTTAGGCTAATGAACAGAAATATGCCCTTCACTCCCAGCAGAGCCGGGGGAGTAGTAACCCTTCCAACCTGCAGTTCTTAGAAGGAGGCTAATTCACCTGTGTGAGTCCGGACACTGAGGAAGGCTGCGGCCAGGTGCATTTCTTTGCCTCCGTAGGACAAGTGCAACAGCAACCCCACTCTGTGGAAGACTGAGAAGCAACCGCTTAACAGATCATCTTAGCCTCCAGCTCCTGAACTATAGTTGTTGAGGTTGAGAGCGCGGTCCCCAGACACAGCAGTCCCAAATAAATTCCCGCCTGCAAGGAGGATGAGCGGCACGTTGTGGGCCGGGCCTTTGTGCTGCGCCTGGCTCCACCAGCTCGGCCGTCCCATGGAACAAGACAGTCCCGGGCCTCCCGCTGATCGTCCTGACAAAACACAGGCCCAGGATGGGAGAGCGCTCACAATCCCAGCCCTGGTGCTGGGGCTCCCTCCCCCCTCTCTATATGAAAACCGACAAGATTAACCCAGACACAAACCGGGGAGCATAGTTCAAGGGGCTATTCAATCGAGACTGAATGTGCATTTGTTTACCTACAAAAATAAGAATTTCGGGCACAATAGAAGGCCAGCCGGCGTCTATATGTTACTGAATGGGCTGTTTGAACAGCACTATCCATTGTCGTTTATTTTATCAATCTGACAGGCCCTTATTTATTCAGCGCCTGGCTGGGGTGAGGCCGTGTATTATAGGTTATCTGGATATTATCCAGCCATTCTTTTGTAGCAAGTCAGTCAGTATCAGGAATTCAGAGCTATGGAGGGGCGAAAAAAAGTCATGGGAAAAGCAGAATGCTTTGTTAGCCCCAACTACTCCGTGACAGGTGGGGAACACAGCCCTAGATCAGGAAACTGGTGCTCAGTTGACGTTTTCAACAAACTCGGGATAATTCACTCTAAAATACACACAGATTTGCTCACGTGCAGTGAAATTAATTCATAAGCATAGCTAGCAATTTTGGCAGAAAGGAAAAAACATGTTAGGAAATTAAGTTCTGCTAAATTCATAATTATAAATGGAAGTATGGGAGTTAGGCCTTGCTGTTTTCCCATGAATTGAAAACCAAAAAGAAAAAGTTGAAATGGTTCGTCCGGTACTAGAACCCACAGAAGCAGCGTGAATGGGCCAACAGCCAGGAGCATTTCAGCTCCCAGAACTTCTTTCGACCATTACAGAAATTCCCAGGGACAAGGCTGAGAGGCAGCGGGTGAGGTGGTGCAGCGTTTACAAAGGGTCGTGGGGCCTGTATGCAAACAGCTGCCGCAAGCCCTGTGTTGGCCACCTGCTAAAAAGGCTGACCTGATGAAACGAACCTAATTACCGAAGGCCTCTGCATTACAGGCGAATTGTTTCCGAGCGCGCCCAGCGATAGGGACCTCGGCGCGACGGGCCCCTTCCTGCTACGGTGCGCTGACTGACCCGGAGTCTGGCCCCTGGAAACAGGCAGCTTCTCCCAAGGAAGCGACCCCCCGCCTGGCACCAGGGCGGGCGCAGCCATCCTCAAAATCACACTCGAAAGAAAAAAGCGGGCTCTTTCCTGCCGTTTCTCCAGGAAGAAATCATCTCGGCCTCTCTAACTAGCACTCCGCGGCCAGATACTTTCCCGAGTGAAACCTCTCGCAGAGACGCACTGGCCGGTTCTCCAGGCCAGCCATTGTCAGAGAACCGGGAGAGCGGGCTCCTCCAGGTGCAGGCCCCGGGCAGGCCCGCGCCTCGGTGGCCCAGGCTGGGGAACTGGCCCTGACCTTCCCCACCAGCCTGGCCCGGAGACTCTCCCCGCGCAACGACAAAAGAAGATACTACGGCCTACACCTTCCATGGAAACAATCACCGCTCTATTTTTTCCTCCTCTTGGATACACATAAACTAATGAATAATAATAGCACGCAGACACATAGACTAGCCGGAGCCAGGTAGCACAAGCCTGTAGCCCCAGAACTGTGGGAGGCTGAGGCAGGAGAATCGCAAGCTCTGGCCCAGCCTGAACAACTTGGCCACAGGCTGTCTCAAGGTGAAAAATAAAAGGAAAATGGGCTGGAGTGGGAAGGTCCCGGGCTCCCTGTGCCCCAGCACCACACACACATACACGCGCGCCCAGGGACACACACGCTCTCACTCCGTATCAGGAGCTGAACGCTGGAGGGGCTCATGGGAATTTCTTCCAACTAGAGCTAACCACCGAGATCAGATCGGCGAGGAGGGAGAGACTCGGCCCCGAAGGGAGCCGGCGGGGAAAGTGGAGAGCCGGCCCGGCGTGGGGGCGGGGCGGCCGGCGCGGCATTCCGCGTGGAAGGGTGACCTCTGTAGGCGCGGAGGGAGCAGCGACCGTCGCCGCGCCCGGGTCCCGGCAGGCGCCTCTCGGCACCACCTGGCGCCTCACGACTCGGCGTCGCGGCCAGGCGGCCACCGCCAGCACGGACAACAGAACACCTTATGTGAGAGAAAGAAAATAGGGCGTGCGGCCGGCCGCCACGGGAGGAGGCCGTGTGGACGGACTTTCAAAGCGGAGCGGCGATGGAGCAAAGTGCAAGAAGCCCGGTCCCCACGGACGGGGAACAGGGACGGCTGCGGCCTCGGCGCGGGCGCAGTTCTGGTAAACGTCCCGGTAAACCCGAAACCGGCCGCTCCGAGGGCAGCGGGCACAGCCCGGAGTTCGGTCCCGTCTCCGGACTCCGACAACCCCCACACCCTCGCTCGGCCTCGGCTCGGCCACGGATGTCGCCGAGGATTTCGAATGTCCGCGCCCCAAACTGCCCAGGTCCCTGAACTTCCCTCAAGTTCCCCAACGCGAAAATTCCCAAATGCTGAAAAACAAACCGTGACTCGAACTGCGCCCCGAGAACGCGGACGTACGCCACTCTGAACGTGCGGTGACCCGGGCAGGACCGCGCACGCTGCGGGGCGGATGGCAGTGCCTCAGTTCCGACCGTGCCCTGCTAGGCCAGCCTGGAAGTTCCTCTCCGCCCGGCATGGCTTTCTCCGAAAACCAGCGTGAGCCGGGCCTGGGGAGGCAGGCTGACAATAATCTCGGCATTCTGGAAGGCCAGCGGATGCCAAGTTCGAGCTCGGGTTGGGCAATTTAGCGAGACCGTCTCAAGACCAAAAAATTTTTTTAAAAGACTGGAGATGCAGCTCGGTACGAAGGGCCTGGGCTCGATCCCCGGTACCACACACACACACACACACACACACACACACACACACACACACACACGGGAAAAAAAACTAGAAAACCTTTCGGTCTGAGCCAAAGAATCCCACTCCTACCCAGGGTCTCTCCACGGGCGCGGGCCCAGGAGGAGAGTCGACTCGGCGGGGCCCTAAGCTTACGCCGAAGGCATCCTTAAAAATCAATCCAGATGCCGGGCCCGCGCAGTGCTGGAGGCCATCGATTTAGGAACGAAGGGAGAGGCTGGCGTGCGAAGGGCCCGCGGGGAGCACCCACGGCCTGTGGGTCTCCCCGGCGGCACGCACAGGGTTCGCCACCCGACTTCTGCGGGGCCGGCGCCCGGCCAGTCGCGCGGGCCGCGGGGTGCTGCTGGCGGCGCGGGGACCCCGAGCCCCGTCCCCGTGGGGCGTCCCGTCGCCCTGGACGCACAGCCGCCGCCGCCCGCTCGCCCGCCCGCGGGACCCGGGCCCGCGTCCGCGCCGCCGGCGTCCCTCGCGAGCGCAGTCTCCCCGCCCGTCCCCGGAGCCCGCCCGCCGCCGCGCGCAGGGCGGCTCGGTTTCGGCCCGCGCCCATGGTCCGCAGACAGAAGCGAGTCGGGGATCGCCACCAGGCACCCGGAGCGCGCGGGGGGCGGAAGGCGGGGGGCGCCCCCGGGGGCGCCCCCTGGGACGCCCGCCTCGGGACCGGGGTCAGGCGGGGGCGGAGGACCCGAGCCCCGCATTCCCGAAACCGGCTCCCCACGCCGACCGCCCTCGTCCCGCCGGGACGCGCCGCACAGCGGACCCGCGTGGGGACCCGGGCAGATGGCGGGTGCCACTTACTTGGAGTTCGAGGAATTCCAATAGATGGGCTCTAAAACTATCGACCTGGACACGGCAGTTCTGCACAAAACCATCAGAAGTCCCCAGCAGTACTTCCACAGCGAGTCCCTCCGCAGGGCCATGGCGGCCGAGCCGCGCCCTCCCGGCGCCGCGCGCGCTCCGGGACGCGAGGAAACGGGACGTGGTCTGGGGTCGCCCCGGTCCTCCGAGGCGGGCACGGGGACAGGACGGCGGCTCCGAGGGCGGCCGAGGCCAGGTGCGCTCGCCCTCCAGGCCCTCAAGGCGCGGGGCGGCGCGGCGGGCGCCGGGCTCCGGGGCACCGCGCCGGACGCAGCTCGGACGGCCGGCTCCCGGGCGGCTCCAGGGTGCCGAGCCGGGCGCGGGGCCGGGACAAAGGCCTGGAACGGAGACGGCTGGGCGCGGGCCGCGCCGACTATAGATCCAGGGGAGCGGGCAGCGGCCCGAGCGCGCGGGCGCCGCGTCGGCGCGATTCCATGTCCTGGAGAAGGGAGCGAAGAAGAGCGCCTCCTCGGGTCCTCGGAGCGCGCGGCCCGCCGAGCAGCGCGGCAAGAGGCTCGGCCCGAGCCGCGGGCGCCGGCCGCGCACGGCCTTTGTGTGCGGGGAGGGCTGGGGACCGGCTGCACGCGTCGCTCCTCGCTCCGGCCGGCGCCTGCGTCCCCGCCGAGGAGAGTCAGCCCGGCCGGCGCGCTGTCAGAGCGCTATAAACGCGGGGCCCCGCCCAGCCGCGCGCAGCCCATTGGCCCGCTGCTCCGGAGCCGCGAGCTGATTGGGCGGCCCTGCCGTCTATCCGCCGCCCCCGCCCGACATTGGGCGCCGCGAGGCGGGGCGCCGGCTGACAGGTGAGCCCCGCCCCCGCCCCGAGCGGAGCGCGCCCGGCCGCCGGCCGCGGGGAAGTGGCTCCGCGTGTGCGCTCGGCGCCACTGGCGAGGCGGGCGGGCCGGGCTCCTGGGCGCAGCGGAGACGTGGAGATCGGGAGGGCCTAATGGGCAGCAGGCCACCGCAAGCGGCCACCTGTCCCCGGACCGGGCAGCCGCGCGCCTGGGCTCCTGGGCAAGCGTCGCAACTTGCACGCAGAATACAGAGGGCGCAGCCCCGCTGTGCCCAGTCGAAGGCGCTGGGCTCCCCCCAGGGCTCACTTAAATTACGAAACGCCTCCCGCTGCGTGGACAAATAGACACGCGTGAGTTTCTCGGGCCCCTGCGCTTATTTTGGTCCCACGCAATCAACTGGGCTCCTACCTAAGTCCGCGGGGCCGAGAAACGGCAGCCAGTGCCAGGGGCGCGGCGCCGGAATTCGCGGCGGCCCATCGGGGCGAGCACGTCTGCACCTCCCACGCCCGCCGCCGTGCCCACTTTCCCGCGCCGGCTCCGTCCGCCCCGCACTTCCCGGGAGAGCGGCGCCTCCCGAGCTCCCGGCAACGTCTCCGGCGACGCTCCCTCTGCCCAGGTGGCCGGGACCAATGGCCGGGGTGACAGCCAAGTCAAACACGCGCCGTCTTCTTCCTCGGAGCCTTTATAGAAGACCCAAGAGGAGCGGTGGCAGCAACTCATTAACTCCGACTCCCAAGGAACAGCTTTGAGGAGCTGCACCTACGCGACTTCCACGGACCCACAGCGCCCACTAGCGCCCACTGTTTCCCGTCGGCGTTTCAGGGGCCGAGTCCACCTGCCCCCATCCGGCCTTCCAAGGAATCCGTCCGCGTCGGGAAGTCCCCACAGCCCGCGAGGTAGACGCAGGCAGCGGGCAAACGGGCCGCGCACTCGCACGAAAGCGAAACTAACGTGCTGTGGAACCCGTGCTGGTTTCTGAATCACGCCCACATCAGGATTCCTTCAAACGAGGGAACGGGCAGTACTCCCACAGATTTTTAAAAAGCTATTTTCCACCAAACTTGAAAAATAGGTGAAACACTTGTTTAGTTTTAGTCGTTTTCTTTCAGTCATCTTTAAAGGAAGGGACCCTGCATTTTACATTTTTAATTATTTTCCACACCAAGAAGTGAATGAATCCAGGGTTTTTGATGAGCCCAGGCCAGCTCTTCCCTCCCAAACCATCCCCTTGCTAGTTTGGGGACAGGGTCTGCTAAGTTCCCCGGCTGAGCTCCTGCTGGCCAACCTCCGGCCTCAGCCTTCCAGTTTTTGCTTGTCAGTACTCCTTTCTTTGAAGCATTAAATATTTCCACTAGAATATTGTTTACAACACACTGCGGTGTGCAAAGTAACAGCTACATTCGTGCTCTTCTTCTCTTTAAGCGAACAGAAGGCAACTTTACACTAGTTTCAAATAAGCCTTCAATTTGAGCAAATACGTTTTTTTTTAAAAGACCATCATTGTATGACCTGAAGTTACTGGCTGATTCCCAAGGGGAGAAAAGAAACAGGAAGCGGCAGTCACTACTAGACTCAGAAGGGACGCCCATAGCATGTTTAAAGCAATCATATGGAGAATTCACTTAAGTCTAAGGTAGTTAGCTTAATGATCTCAATGCAGTATCTCAGCGTGTTTTATGTCGAGCAAACAGTGCAAAGTTTAAATTGTGACCTCTTGGCTCCCGACATCCTCTCCCCAAGTAAACGAGAGGAAATAAGGAAATGTGCATTGTCTGAAAATAGCCCAGCTCCGGAAAATACCGTTTTCAGTAAAGGCAAGTAATATTTCACCTTGGAAAAAACGTAAATGTGTATTTAAAGCTTCTTTTTGAAAAATGCTTTTCACTACAAAAATTCTGCATGAAGGTTCCTGTGTGACTTACGTGGCAACAGACACCAACTTACTTGTCAGCAAACACAGGTCTCCCATAAAGACGAAGTGCCACCAGCAGCGCCAACTTTAGATGTTGCAGGTCCCCTGTGATATCACCAAGTAAAAGCATAATCCCAATTGTCTGCTACTTCTATGTACAAGACATAGTTCAAAAGCGTGCCAAACCCAACCCAATCACATCACAGGTATTTGGACTCCACAGTGAAGTTCTCATTTCTGAAAATGGCATAATTGTATCATTGTGTATTTAACCCCACATCTAGATGAGATTTCCAGAGGTTACATTGTTATTTTGCTTAAGTTGAAGTTTCTAAGTCAAATCAATAAAAAGATTTGGGAATCTCAAAGATAATGAGTTGATTAAATGTAGGAGAAGGCAGCAAAAACAGAAATGGAAAACGCCAGCCTAAAAATAAATTAAATTATCGTGCTCCTGCCCTGAGATTCCTAAGCATGCTTTCGTCTGTAAGACTTAATTGTTCCCTTGATATTCCTTGCAAAATAATTCATTTTAAAAACATACTCCAAAACAAGTTAGCAGACCTGTAAATACATTTTACTGAAATATAAGTCTGCAGAAAAGTTACTATATCTGATGTTAATGTGTGGTCTGAGTCATTATTTTTCTATAGCTGTTTCTCCTGAAACTGTACCTTGTTTCTTTAAATGCTATTTCTTACAAATTAGTCAAGTTTTCAAGTCCTCAGCAAATCATACTTTATCCAATTTAACCAGATGATCTTTCTGAGCATAAAATCCATTCTTAAATATCAAGTTTCTTAGACATAACTCCCTCTTCTGTTTCTAAGACTCAGTTTATTAAGCACCTGAACGTTTTAAGTCAAAGCCTACCTCTATCTTGCAGGGAGAGTACCACACTATTTGTGACACACACAATTGGTTTTTCTAAGTTTAGTGCCAACTCTTACCTTGGACTCTAAAGAACACTCATTATACAAGCAAAATACCATTTTCCAGCAGTGGTCCCCCCAGGCTTTAGCTCAACCTCTCTTTTCTGTTTTAGCATTATCAATGCAAAAACAGCATACTTGAACGAATACAGTAATTGCTGCAACTAGCTTGGGCAGCTAGCATGTAACCTCATTTTCTTACTTGAAAATGGAGGTTTGGAGAACCAGCCAGCCCTAGTCATCACTCCAAATTGGACTGGAGGAGACAAGGGCTATATGGATGCACACTACTTATTATTCATTCTAATATTTTAACCTCTCTAAAACAGATCCTACTTAATGAATGTGATAAGCTTTGTGACAACTAAGAGGCTGGGCATACAGCTGAGTGACTGGAGTGCTTGCCTACAGAACAGGAGATCCCAGGTTCAATCCCCTAAGTGGGGAGGCTGACGAAGGAGGATTGCCACACGTTCAAGGGCAGCCTGGGCTACACACAGTTCAGGACCAGCCTGGACTACAGAGCCAGAGCCAGACTCTGTCAAAAAAGAAAAAAAAAAAAAAAAGATTATTGTGGGTCCATAAAACCACCTGCACACGCCACTTTATAAGGGATATGCAACAGCACTTCAACCCTGTCATTTAATTAGTCCGCAGTGAGGGCCCAGGAGAGGGGAAGCACGTGAGCACACACAGGGAACAAACTCTTACGCCAACAACCGGAATTCGGGGCAAGATGGCAGCTGAGTACCATGACTGTTCCGTATCTTCGTGTAGGCTCACCCAAAATGTTGACATTACACTAGTAACTGAAGTCTGGTGATCAACAGTTGTATTAGCCTTAGAAAATATACCGGCACTACTAAAAACATGCACAAACCCACACAACTTTGTCTGTGACAGGCACACTGGTGGACCATTCTGAGTATTATTCCAGTTGACTGACTTCAGGCAGTTTTAAAATGTGTGGAGCTTGAGGAATAGCAGAGATCAGAATGCTTGTCTAGCATGAACAAGGCCCTAGGTTCAATTCCCTAGCACCACATGAGCCAGGCATGGAGGCACATGCCTGTAATCCAGCATTTGGGAGGCTGATGCAGGAGGATTGCTGTTTTAGGCCAGCCTGGGCTACACAGTGAGTGCAGGATCAGTCTGAGCTACAGAGTAAGACAGTACCACAAGAACAAGTATTTTTAAAATTATTTTTAAATGTGTAAAAAATACACCACCAGCATACTCTGCTTCTCTCATCAACCACTGGAAACTCAGGAAGTGGACAAACTTCCAACGACACGCTGAATGTATGAACCCAATGCCTGAAGAACATGAGGACGGCACACGTCCCCAATCTGTGGGACACTGACGTGAGGCAAGCATTCTCATCTGCATTACTCTGTAAGCCCGAAGTTCCTAGAAAACACTTTGTCGGGGAGGAGCTGGGTTCAACCGAGACTTCTGGCCTCTCTCCTCTCCCTGCATGATCTCCCAGCTCCAAATCACCTACTCCAGTACCTCAATACAGCGTGTAAGACAATGAACATCACACTAGCCACAGGGTGGGGTGCGGCGGTGTATCCCCAAGTCCAGACGCACACGAGAGGTTTGAAGGAGTCACATGAGGCGGGGAACCGCAGGCAACAGAGAAGTCCCAGGGAGGGCATCAAGACGGTTAAGTGGCAGCTCGACCAACGGCAGAGGGGCCAACAGCCTGAGCTTCGGCACCTGTGCGGTAGGCTCCTCTCGCTTTCATCCTTCGGGGCTTTAGTAATTTGCAACAACCTAGTATTTAGGAACATTCACAAGGCTCTCCTGGAGAAGAGTCTCAAAATTTAAAAGGGACTGCCTTGGTCAAGTCTCAGGGCCAACAACGCAAAATGGACAGGGGGCTCTGGGTGGAGGAAAGTGGAGATGGCTAAACCAAAGCTCTAGCTAATAGTTGTGATTCGGAGAAAACTTCATTCAACAACAAAATGAGGACAGGACACAGAAGAAAGTGCAGCCTCAGAAATCAAAGCAGAGGTCTGCAAAGCAGAAATCTACGGTTACCTTACTTCAGGATGTTACAAAGAAATACAAAACCACTAAAAATTCATACGGAACTACTGCTTTATCCGAGAAAGGCGGCAATTTAAAAATAAAAAACAAAACTTGTTCAATAAAGGCCCAGGCAGACAATGGCAGACACCAAGAGCCTAGCCAGCTACACCCAACAGGGAAATGAAGTATCACGTCCTACACCGTAAGCCCCTTTCCCTAGGTAAAGCATTAAAGAGTCCTCACACCAAGCCAATTTAAAGGTTTAGTTTATACAGTTGATAATCCTGAAAACTCAACGTAAATGACGGTAACTACATATTTTAAGTACTGTAATAAACAGTCAAAGGTTAGTTCTATAATGCATTAAGAATCCCTTAAGAAAACAAATTATGAATAAGAGCATATTTAACAAATTAGGGAACATTAGCTAATAGATTGAGAAAACATTTTTAACTTTTATAATGTGTACATAAAGGTAGGGGAAACAAATTTCTCTGTTGTTGCAGCAGAGTTGAGTTGTCTCCAGCGACCAGCAAATCCTCCTTCCCTAGCCCAGCACAGGAGACTAGTCAGTTATGGAACACAGGAGCAACTTCGATCTCACGTGCATCTCCAACACAGCAGCCAGTGCAATGATGTCATCAAGCAACTTACTGTGATTTCACACCATGTGTGGTAGTCAGAAACATTAAGAAAAATTAAAAGGCACGCATACGCTGTTTTCAAACACTTTAAGTCCAGGCTACCTTCTTTAGGTACAATTAGAACACTGGTATATAGCAAAAAACAATTTTTAATAAACATTTCCAAAAACTCAAAATACACAACTTAGGAAAAATGAATCTGCATCAGAGTAAGTTACATTCACAAAAGTAAGTTCAAGGCTCGTAAAGTAAATAGTGCTACCCTACATTTAGAAGGACTCAGAGAACCTGTGATTTAGAGAAACAGGAGTGAATGAGTGGTGGAGTTCAGAGTAACAGGTGACCGCTTCTATTGTATGTAGTTCATGCCTATTTAAAATTCCATCTTTAAAGATATTTAAGCAATTTTATTATTCTTTGCCACAATTAGACTCATTGAGTTCAAAACTAAAAAAAAACAAAACAAAACAAAAAATCAGCATTTTTCTTAGCATGCACAAACAAAATAATATACTATTTTGTCATCTCCTTAACTTATGTTTTCAATTTTAAAGACCAGATCCAACTGTCTCAAATATACCCAGAAATGTTTTCTCCTATGATGTGTTTACGCACCTCTGGAAGCATAATGATACCCTCATCCCTGTCCTGAACAAACACTTCAGTGTCAGCAGACTTGCAACAAACAAGGAAGAAGAAATGGAGGCAGATTCAAGTGTGTGAACTGGAAATCAGCCAGGTTATGTTATACATGCAAAAAACAAAACAAAACAAAACAAAAAAACAAAAAGCAAAAAAATAAACAAATCTTATTAAAGTTTAAGATGTGTCTATCCCAAAAATAAGCATGCTAGGATAACGGGACTACTTTACATTTATTTTCTGAACATACACAGCTTTCTGATGGCCTTCTTTGAAAATGTTCTAGCATTTTGTAAAATTGCAAATGTATTTTTCTAGTCTGTTAAGTGTAATTTTTGGTGACAATGTTTATATACTTATTTCCTAAAACAGAGACACAATTTTAAGGATTTACATCTTTCTAGGTGGTGTTAATCTTTCTTAAAAATGATACTTGTGGTCCTACTTTTTCTATTATCATAAAATATTCGTAAAAAGTCTTAAGCACTAATTCCCGGTACATTTAATGTACATATAAACCCTATGCTAAAAGTATAAATGGGGTGAAATATATACTTCCAAGACCTCTAAATTACTATCAGTTAGCCACCCTCTTTAAGATTTAACAGAACTTAAAAAAAATTGCTTCAACATATGAATTTAAGACTTTACTTTATTCAGCAAAATCATTTATTTACACAATGGGGAATGCTGGTTTGATTTTGTCAAGGAAATAAAAACAAACTGAACAGAGACAGTACTGAACTGCATTTATAGTTCTATATGTATTTGTATCAGATTTGACCAACTGTTTCCTTACCTGTATCAGGAACATCAAGAGCAACAGTATCTCAGAGACACTGGTTTAACAATATACCACACAGGTCCAGTAGTAACCTGGGAATTTTCTGATGCAAGTACCAACTTTTTATTTTTTTATAAATATATAAAAAAACAAAAAGTGGGCAAAACCAGCATTTTGATGTAGTAAACAGAGTATAACTCTGAGGTCAGTGGGTCAGTAAAAACCTCATCAGACCATCTGTAGCTACGAAGTGATCTGCTTTTTCAGACCACTAGTACAGAATCCCAACAGGTGAAAATATATCAATTTGTAGAAGACAGCAGTGATCTGATAAGGATTTGACTTAATGGGCGTTAAGGAAGGGGAAATGAACGGGACTGCAGAGCACAGCCCCTGTTAGAACAAGCTAACTTTCCAGATCTTCCAAATAAAAACAAAAACAAAAACAAAAACAAAAAAAACACTTCAACATGAAGCTACATACAGAGTTCTGCCATTTTTCTTTGTAAAGAGTCCAGAGTGTGCAGGCTAGTCCTGGGTTTTTAGGGAGAAGGAGAGTTTGGGCCGGGACTTTCCCTTGCCCAGGATGATTTTTTGCTCCTCCTTTTGCTGGCGCTGCCGCTCTTGCTCTAGTTTCATCCTTTCCTCGTGAATCTTTCTCTGCTCTTCCACAATTCTCAACTGTTCTTCAGCCTGGAAGTTAAAAATGAAAAATCAGTACGTTCTATCTCCATACCTTACATACTGACATCACTCTGGCTACAAGCCAACAATTTACAGTGAGCACACACACCAAGCAGTAAAACTGCTTCGTAAACAAGGCCTAACGCCACAGTCAAGGGGCAGAAGAGCTACAGGAGAACTGTTCCTTGATTATTCCTACCTCTTCTGTAGCTCCTTTTTATGAATTATAGAAAAGTATGCATTTTAAAATAGAAAGTTCTATAAATATCAGTACAGATTTGCTCTCTTACCCAAACGTATCTATACCTTAAGGTGCCAGATTAACAGATGACTGTCAATTATAAATCGAGGCACAGATGTATTCAAAAGCATGTTACCTGCTAATTGCTGCATACAAAAATACAGGACTGAGGCCCATGGAGCTGCACTGTACTGTACTGTCCACATGCAACCAAACAAGATACACAACTGACTCAAATTGCGGGGAGAAAAAACACGGCAAGTGTTTTGACCTAGTTGAGCAACAAAGTCACCCACCTCAAACGGGGCAACTGACTCCTACAGGACCCCTGCACCCGCTCCGATCTTCGGCAGCCAATTTCCTTTCCCCTCATGTTATTGATATGCACAAGTGCCACACCCAAAGTTTACACTGATCTTGAGTATTACGTGTATATGCGTCGTCGTGGCAAAGTTACAAGTCCTTCCCTTCTCTCTTTTCAACCCTCCCACTCCTTTGCCCTCCCCTCCGGTTCCCATTATTCCCCACATTAAGTTCCATGAAATAACTGCGATCTGGGTTTCTCATATTAAGGAAACCATTCAATATTTCACCTTCTGCTTCTCACTTCACTAAGCATGATGATCTCAATTTGCCTCCATTTACCTACAAAAGCCTCCAACCTGTCTTTACAGATGAGTAGCATTCCATTGTGTATAAATACCACAAATTATGTATTCATCAGTCTGTCAATGGGCATTTGGGTATCTTCCACATTTTAGCTATTGTTAGTTGTGCAAGCAGCCAATTTCTTCCATGTGTTCTTCTAAACATTTCTCCCTTTATGAAAAACTTCGGGTCACTCCCAAAAGATCTCATCTCTCCTTCCTCCTTTTTAAATATAGCACCCACTGTGGCAATTACCAACAGGACTAAATCCTCTGCGGCTGATGGACATCAGGCAATAACCAGAGGATCCTGGTCGTCACAGGCGGGGATGGCACCTCGAGGATACAGGACAAGAACAATGGCAGATACTCCACAAATGTAGAAGACAGCTCCCACAACACAGAAGTACTCAGGCCCTAATGCTGACAGTGCCATCAGTAAAAAAGGTTCTTTGAAGTTCTCAATCTGTTGTCAAACTGATCCCCCTTTTCCTCTAACAACCTTGACCTTAAAATGTAAACTGAAGCCCCTGAGCTGCCTTCTCACTCTAATTCAAATTTGAAATCAGTCTCTATTTTCATTATTAACTGAATCGACCTTCAAAATGTGAGTAACAAATTCAAAAACAAACTCTTCTGTTCACTTAATGCCTTTTAAAAGTATATTTTCTTGCCATGTGCTCTCCAACACAAACCACCACTCCTTTGGGCTCTACCAATTGATATTTTATTAAAGAAAAACACAAAACTGCCTAGAGTAAAGGCTGAACAGAAGACAGGAACAGTAATGGACTCTGATAACGCAACTAAAATGTCACAAAATGTTAGAATTTTGTCCTGTGGGTAGCAAAATGGAAATAAAACTGAAGACAAAAATGCTTCAAGACAGCAGAATGGGGCAGACGGAAATGCGAAAGATGGTGGGGCTGTGGTCAACGAGGCCAGGGCAGTGAGGATCCGAGCAAAATGAGCAGGACTCCGGCCAGAGAGCAGAATACCCATTCCTCCCTGCAGCCTCTGAGCTACACTTGCGACAGCCTGGATACCCGCCCGGGGCAGACTTCCTGGGCTCTTCACAATCCAGCATGCTCAGGACTTCAATCCTTCCATCCGGCCGCCCAATGTCTACAGCGTGGCCGTCTGCTCTCGCTCTCATCACCCAGCCATGCATCAAGTGTGCTAATTCTTCCCCTATACTCTGTCTGCTGTTGTTTATTTTCATTTCTACTGCCACCGTGCCAACTGAGGGCCACATATGCTTAAAACAGCGTGCCTGTCTCCTGTGCTTTCAACACACCATACAGACACCACTGCTCTCTACTCTCTCAATTTCCAACAGTTCCCACTGTTTACAGCAGAATGGGGAATGTCCAGCCTACAGGCTGCACTATCTGGTCCAGCACAGCCTAGCTAAGTCCTCAAAAGAGAGGCAGTTTCAGCCTTTCGTTACAGTGAGTTAATTAAACGTTTCACCAAACATGGCCAGCTAATTTTTAAGATGGTAATTCTGTATGGCCTATAAATGATGCTATAACTATCCATATGGCCCTTGGCAAAAAAAAAAAAAAAAAAAAAAAAAAAAAAAAAAAAAAAAAAAAAAAAAAAAAAAAAAAAAAAAAAAAAAAACACCCAAAAAACAAAAAGGGATCCCTACCTCTGGGCTAGGGAATACACCTTAAGCTCCTAAATGGTCACACCTGTAAGCCATGAGACTGTCACTGATGTCTTACCTGTGTATTAAACTCAATTTCAAATTGCCTACTTCCTCATTTTTCACTGTTTATTACCATAAAAAGAATTACACGTTCCTGATCCTTAGAAAACTAATAATTCAATTACTTTGTCCACAGTTTTAACAAATCACAGAGAAGAGCTTAAGTCTCTGCAACTGCATCAGGATCTCTCGACGTGTGGTTGGAGACCTGCCCACTCTGGCGCACTCTCCCCTGAAGTCCCAACACAGCCCTGGGAAGCACATGAGCACCTGGGTGTGAGGGTGAAAGGACCAAAAAGCAGGTGACAGCCTCAACCCTGAGCCAACTCCCATTAAAGTCAAAGGGAGCCACCATGCTCTGGAACGAGTAGGTCTCGAAGATAACACTATGATAACTCTATGAAGTAACACAGACCAGACATGAACAGGAACAGAGAACTGTGCTTGCGCAGGAAGAACAACAGAAATACCCTGTGCGTACACCTACCCCAACATGCATTTTAGGGATCCGAAAAACAAGACAAGACACATTTTCTGAAAAGGGGGAAAAAAGTAAAGAGACCTCACTCTTTCATTTTTCCATAAAAAAATCATGTGGTCACATTACCTAATCAAAATCTAAAAAACAAAGCAGCATCCTTCACACAGAAAATACTAATTACACCTCACTGAAATTACTTTTAGATTGTAAAGAGTCAACTTTCAAATTCTTTCAGATCTACAAACACAGGAGATAAAAGTATGGATATGTGCAGGGAGAACCGCAATCTTCCTGGGACCATTTTCTGGCCCCAGTATTAACAACATACTAACACCTGAACTAGTGGTAAAGGCCTGTGACCCAAGCACTGTGCAATGCTGCAACAGGAGAAATACACATTCAAGCCTCGCTGGGCAATGCAGCGACTTAATGAGATCCTCTCTCAAACTAAACAAACAAACAAAAAAAAACACAAAACAAACAAACGGGGCTGGGAACACAGCTCAGTGGTAAGGACTTGGGCTTGACCTCCAACACCAAATAACAATGACAATGGAGCCCTGACACAGCAGTAAGTAAACATCTGTATTTTACTCTTAGAGCTTGACAATACTGGAAGAGCAAAGGTCCTCAAGCACAAACCCCAAGTCCTCTCTCCTAAGACAATGGCTTCTCCGCCCAAGAAACAATGGTTTCCTGTGTATCGATCACTAAGTCCACCTTACTTACTAGGCACATTTCTCTAAACCCTAGACTTCCTCCATCCTGAGTTATCCACTCTACTTGCCAGATACCCCTTTCTTTTTATTTACACAGAAGTACTCTCACAGGAGAGAACAAGAGTAAGCTCACCCACAAGACGACATGGAGAAAGTCAATAACCATGCTGCTGGAGCTTCGACAGGGGACAGGTCTGCCGGGCACAGAGCCCAAGCCCCTGTGCCCACACTAACAAAGCAAGCAAACATGCTCCGTACACAGCTGAAGGGCTCCGTGCCCTCTACAGTCAGCAAGCAACTGCAGGCAGAACAGGACGAAGAAAGGGATCTGATGCAACACACAACTAGCACTCTGTGTGAAAGTCCATTTATATCGTAAAAGTTATGTTCAGTATCCCTACACTACCCGTACATTTAATTACGGTGGTCCCTTAGCTAAAGTTCCTTTAGCAGATGAGGATGCTAAAATGTACTCACTACTTGACATCTATTTATAAAGATTTATAAACTGAAAAATACCAAAGATAAAAAGTTTTATCAAAGTGATCATAACAATTCTGAGAATGGAGAGAAACCATCACAATTAGGTCTTACGCCAATACTAGGAAGCACGGACACTGGCATCTTCAACTATCCAAGACAAACTGATCCATTCTGCCACCTGAAATTAATCCCATGGTCCACTTTCCCCTGCATATTAATTTATATCACCCTTCAGATAAACAACAAACAACATTTAAAAGAAATAAGATGTGTTTGGTTCTGACTCTTAGAAAAATATAAAATTTTAAGTTATTCATGTAAAAGGCTTTACCAAAAAATGCACAGATGAGTTAACTACGAGGCCCACTCCAGCTCCATGGTGAAGGTACCTACCGAGAGTACACAGCATTCCAAATCCATCCTTTCAGTATGGCAGCCCTTGTCTGCCACCTAAAAAGACTTCCCGCCATCACTCACTCCTGCTGCTTGATCTTCCCTTTGTAATTCCCTTAAGCCATTTTTAAAATTTCAGCCTTAGACGAGATTCCACTAGCATCTGACGACAACTGCTTCAAGACAAGAGAATGGCAACTGACTGAGGGCAGGCGTGCTAGGCGCAGAGACTGCTGCCTTGGCGCTTACACACACTGTTCTGCAACACGACCAGCAGAAACACAAAACTTTCCTGATTTTCTAGTTTAAGCTCTTAATCTACAAAACTGTTCCAAAAATTATACTATCTAGACACGGCTCTTTTACTCCACTGTATGAACTGTCCCTGTGTCAGTGTTTTGGTCTTGGTTATTCATTCCCTCCGGAATGCTCTTCTTCACATCCCCACTGACCCCCAGCCACTGCACTAAGAATCTGTCAGTACTTCTCGTTCCCTCAAAGCCCCTACTGTTCGATGAGTTCACTGGTTCTTCAGCTTCTAAGAGGTGTACTTTATGGATGCAAGCCTCCATCACCTGACTAGGCTCAAGTAGTTCCTGTCCCTGGTTTACATCCCTCAAGCCATTCCTCGCAATGTCAATTCACTAATGTCTAGAATGTCATTTTTAAAGAAAATGTTGTACTAGAAAAACGCAGCTTAAATCAGCTTTTATTATTTTAACAATCAAGAGACAAGCTTCTGACGCCAGCTGGAAATCCTTTCCAGACACTTCCCAGCACTTCAAGATAAAATATCAGACATTATACTGGGTGCCCCGTTTTCCCATCTCTATAACACTTACGTGTAACTGTATTAACTACCCTAAGTACTGTGACATTGCAGCCTATGTAATGCTCCCTTCTTGTATGGATGCCTTGTTCTTATCCCAACTGTGCCAAAACTTCATGCGCCTGCTGTATAAACTATCACAAACTGGATGGCTTGAAGTGCCACTGTGTCATGGAGGCAATAAACCCCAAATCAGTGTTACTGGAGAAAAAATATCAAGACGCCTGCCCCAAAGGGACGCATCCCCCAAAGGCTTTTGGGAGAGCCTAGGTGTGTCCCTTGACCCTTCCAATCCCTGGTGACTTGCAGGTTTCTTGTGGACACATCCCTCTGATCTCACAGGCTCATGTCCTCTAAACGCTCTGCTCCACTTTCCCTCCCACTTCCAAGCGTGCAGGTTCTTCTGGGAACCTGCAGGCGACCTTTCATCATGTGTTCGCTGGCCCTGTCTGAGCTGGCAGTGTTCCCGCTATTTCCTCAGAAATCTTACGGCTCTTTCTCAGTACAGTTTATGCTGCCTTAACAGGATACCACTAACTGGGCAGATTGTAAGAAAAAGAAACTTTTCCTGCAGTTCCAGAGGCTAGCATCTCTAATACGTGACAGATGACCTAATACGGCAATTCTGATATGGCAAAAGAACATTGATGTAAGAGTAAGCCAACAACTCACTCAACTCATGGCCTCATAGATAATCAACATTAACCCATTCCCAATGGGGGAGCCCTCATCACCTATTAAAAGCCGTACCTCCCAATATTGCGGCAATTTGTAGCACACGTTCCGCGAGGAGACAACCATTCAAATTAAAATAGGTCACACTGTCAAACGAAAGGGCCCGCCAACAGGTCTGTCCTGGACAACCTCACCCACTCCTGGCCTTTGCACATGGCTGCGTCCATCTACGAGGCACACACAGGGCACTTCAGCACCAGCAAAAGGGCCAGCCTCCTTGACACAGCAAGTCTTTCCTCCGGGGAACATCTTTGGCAAGCTGGATAAACTTAAAATTTTCCAAACATCTATCACTAGTCCCTTGGAAACACAGCTCATTCCTCAAGCTCCTCTTGCCATTTCGCTACAAATGGAGAGCAGCCGGGCCACACCTTCAACATTACTGAGAATTCTCACAGATCTGCACAACATCCTCTAGATAGTCTGTTATTACTACCAAACAAAAGGACTTCTCTCATTCTGACTCCAGGACAGATTCCTCCTTTGTTCTGAGTCCTAACCAGAAGCATGCATAAAACCCGCGCTCCAGTCGGTGGGACACGCATTTGTTTTCTATGACCTGCGCGCCTACCCAATTCTACAATCATGCTCCCTGCCTTTACAGCTCAACAACACAACCAGCATATTCTGGAGGACAAAAGTGTGAAATCAGAAACCGCAGTGCCAGAAGGGCCAACTGCCCTTTGGAAGCTTTAGGAAAAGGCTCCTTGCTGGCCTCTTGCACTTCTGGTGGCTTCCAGAGTTCTTCAGCTTCTGGCCACATCACTCCCACCTCCAAATCTCTCTCTGTTCTGTTCTTACTTCAGTTTCTCCTATCTGCACTGCCTGGTAAATGTTCTTCTGCCACTCAGGAGGACGCCTGTGATGACACTTGATGCCTACCAGATTATCCAGGACAATCTTCTCATCTGCTGAAACTTAATCACATCTACAGAGTTCCTCCTACTTTTGAGTGTTATACAAGAGAATACTCACAGACTCTAGCAATTAAAACACTGATGTATCTTTATGAAAGGTGGGTCATTTTTCAGCCTACTGCACAAAGCACTAAAAATTCTTGCTTCCATGTACAAATCTGACAGAACGAAACCCAGAATAGGAACAGCCAATACATAGTAATAAAAACCGTGGAGGGGACTCTCACATTTTTCTAAGAACTTTCTTCAGAACTACCTTTGAATTGCAAAATAAGCCCTGCTTTAACAAGGTGAATGTACCACAACAAAAATGGTACTTCTTTACCTCAAGCAGGTGATATAAAAAGCACTATGGCACAATAAACTTACTGAGAGGAAAAATCTACGTCAATATTAAAAATAACTGTAAATCTAAAATTTGCACATATTCTAAAACCTCAAAGAATGTACCCCTAGTCAATTAATTTATCCTACCTCCGACCAGCAGGTTATTTATATTTTATATATATATATAGTTCAGGTCCTCAATCAGCATCCACTCTTTTATGCTACACCACCACCTTCCCCAGGGACAAGATGCAGCTTGTCTTCACTGACAAAACCTCCCAGAACATTTTATTCCTAGGAACTTATGTCACTTTTTGAAAAGTCTACTTCTCTTTCCAAAGAGGCAAGATTCATATACATTTCAGAACAATATTTGAGACCTTCCCAGGCATGTATAAAAACTGGTAAGCCTGGAAGATTGTTCAGTGCTACCTTTTAAAAATTATTAATCGATTTTATTAACAATAACTCTTCAAATACTTGAAGATAGCTATGTGTTGCCTGGACAAATTCAAGAACTAGGAGTCAACTGCTATAAAACCAGACTACATTTAGATAAAATCTCCTTTGACTTTATAAATCAAGTATTTGCATTAGTGGATTATTTTTTGTCTTCTGATGAAAAGAGAAACCAAGTATCTTGATACACGATAGAACTGAAATGAGCAAAAATTACCCATGGCGTGAGGCTCTCACAGGTAATTTCCATACATATGAGTGAGCCCATGTGGCTTAATTTAACACCTACCTTTTTAATGTCACAAGGGAGGATATTCTTCAAACTTTTGTCACAAGGGCCTACTTAAAAGTTAGTAAAAATCATACCTCAAAAGTACTGTCCTTACTATTAGTTGTATATGATCACAAAAGTGCTAAACATTACTTACGGACAAGTAGGAAATGAAGAAAAATATTATTATACTCTGGACTACTAATAAGAACTATTCTTGCACACTAACAAATTTTCCTGTTTTAAAATGTGCAAGTAACTTTTTTTCAAAATAAGAGGATCACAAACTTCTTTTTGCATTTGCCTATTTTCTATGTCCCCTCTATTATCAAATACTTTCTGAATACATAAAAATCTATTATAGTTTAATAATCTGGACAATTAGCACTATTTTAACAACTTAAGGGTGGTCTTTGTGAGTAAATTTTATATAATTCAATTTCATGAGATAAATATGAGGTGAATTCCCAGAAGGAGAATAAGGTGTTGATCTTGACTAGATTACTGTTGATAACTTCTGAAATTCTCCCCACTTAAATTTCCAGAATCACTATCCAAAATAAAGAGCCCTCCTCACACTACGTCCTTATCAACAGTGTACATCCCAAAAGATCAAAGTCATTCCTGATTTGGAATTTGGTTATTATGAAAAAGAAAACAGCATCCCTTAGCTTTCCAGAACTGTAGTACTGACCTTCCACTGCACCTGTGTGAACTGATCTCATCTGTCACCTGTTTCCTTGTTTTTAATTATGACACTGACCTTTACTGGTCTGTAGGCTATCACTCTTACCTTCTCAGGGTTATAATGTTGAAGAAATTTCCCATTCACTGAGGGTGCTTTCGCTCCCAAAGGCTAATTAACCAGCTTTCAAAATTTCACTTCTTGCTTCACACAGTCCCCCTCGGCACACATCGGGTTGGTTGACCACATCTCTCACTATCTCAAAAGATTCCTCCCCTTCCACACTCTCATCTTTATTTTTAATGCACTTCCCAAAGGCCTTTTCTGTGCGTCGTTTGTTCACATTCATCTGCCTACTACTAGGATAAGTTTTGCAACACTGAAGCTCAGCTCAAAGGTCCCCTATTCCCTGCCCCTCCCCACCCCAGAAGAACAGATCCGTCATCCCCTGTCAGCCACACGACTTCCCAGGTACTTCCACGCTATTAGCTAGCTTCCTCGAGTTGACCTTTTCTCCACAGTAAGTACATTCAACTAGTGAAAGGAACTTCATGCCTGATCGACACCTGCTCTGCACTGCTTTCCCCAACACAGGTTTTTAGCTCAGACCCTTCGACCGTACTTCCTGCTCCGTCACTCTCGGGAGGCCACAGCTCCCGACTCCTCTGCTTTACATCGCTTCTAAGACTGAACTGTCCACATTTCTACGGTATTCAGGAGCCGGCAAAGGACAGTACTGATAACCCCAGCAGAGTCCCATGATGTTTCCGACACTCCACCGTATCTCCACTGCTTCACAAATAGCTACTGCTTCGATACATTCTGCAGTGTTTCCTAACAAAAAAGCATATAAACAAGCAGTGCTCGGAAGTGGAAGGGGAGAAAGGACGACAAAAGGGAAGAAACCTCAGTGTGTCTCTTGCTGCCATCTCTGTGCCATTCCTAACTTCTGTACCCTCTATTGCAAAGGGCATTCTGCTTTTCCCGCCAGTATGAACAGAACTGAGTACACGTTTTCTCCAACATCAACCATTTCTGATGTTTCCGACATCACTGTACAGCTAGTGCATTAAGCATGTCTATGTTAACAAACTTTCTAAGATGCAAACTCCTTTGCCCTAATGGTATCTTCACACTGCATCTCATCAAACAGTCCCAGCGGGTTCCACCAGCTACATCTATAAAATATGTAACAGTGCCGATCCTAAGTACTGCAGACTAGCAGCAGTGTGCAAGTCTCCATCAATTCACATCTAGCAACCGGGAATCTTAGAAACCTTTTCAGATATTTTATTAATTTTTCTAGTGATTTATCTAAAATTTTGCTAAAAAAAAAGTAGAGGGCTCAGAAATGCAAAAAGTTAGGTCAGGAATATAGCTCTGTGGTATACTGTGTATTTAGCACATGTAAAATTTTGGGTTTGATCAAAACACAAATTAAGCCAGGCCCTGTGGCACAGGCCCATTAATTCCAGCACTCTGAGACTAAGGGAGGATTACAAGTTCGAGCCTAGCCTAGGCAGCTCAGTGACTATCTCAAAAAAAAAAAAAAGAACAGGCAGGGGATGGGCATGCAGCTCAGTTCAGTGCGAAGGCCCTAGACTTGGTCCTCAGTCCCACACCCACCTCCTCGCAAAGCTCCACTGAAAGCTGACATTCTCGCTTACTTCCTCCTACCTGCACAGAGATCCCACTCTTACATAGGGTCACTAAAGAACCATTATCATGTCTGTATTCGTAAGGATGTACTAACATATTTTATAATGATCCACACATCTCACAACTGTATTGGGTTATTCTACCAAGGCAGATTTTAAGGTCACTGGGAAAGCAGGGAAAGGCCTGCCAACACAGATCTCCTTACAACCTTCCCAATAACCAGGGCAGTGATATGTACCAAGGATCTCCTAGAACCTGCATGCCCAACTGCCTCAGTCATTCCTGTCATTGTCTTTTATCTGGGACACACTATCTTTTAGAACATCATGCTCTTAGAACTCAGCGCCCTGGGTTAACTTTCCACATTTAAGAGCTCTACAAGGTACTATTTACACCCTTCACCTCTACTCTCAAGGGAACCCAGTTAATCAGAAACTCTATCTTTTCCTGTGCCTTTGTAAACACAGGCACAGATTTTTTTTAAAAAAAGGAAATAAGTGGAGTAAGTTATAAACTTGTTCTCTCCCCTACATCACCCCCAATAACAATATGGATCAGCAGCAACTATCTTTCATAGGCCATATTATTCTCAATACGTTTCTAACTGGGCATATTTTTCTAGACACCTAAAACCAAGAATCTCCCTGAGATCTGTCCTTATTCTTCAGAACTAAGTATCACTGTCCCCACTTCCAGTCCACTGTTCTAAGAAAACTTCCTTCCAGGCTGGGCATAGCTCAGTGATTCGAGCACTATCCTAGGAGGCCTGAGGTCCCAGGTTGGATCACCCAGAACTGTATTAATAGCTGGGCATGGTGGTGTACGTGTGGGATCTCAGCACTCGAGGCTAAGGCAGGAAGATTTCTATGAGCTTTAGGACAGCCTGGGCTACATACAGTGAGAACAGGATTAGCCTAAACTACAGAGATCCTGTCTCAAAAAAGGAGAAGAAAAGGTCTTTCCTACCTACTATGCATACTCTGAAGTAATTTTCTAGTAATTTACTATATACCGTCTTTACCAAGGAAGTTTTTCACTTCTTTGTTTGCAATTACTTATATCCACAGCCCTTTCATTTTACGTTTGTCAGATGGAGACAGCTTCAAAAAAAAAAAAATATTCATACTCTGAAACAGAAAAGCCCTCAAAACATCAACTTTTCTACTTAAAAAAGCTAGTATACCTCCTTGGGGAGGGAAAAGCAAAAGTACTAAGAGTAAGGTTGAAAGGCAAAATCGATGTTCCCCTAGTTGAAAAAAAAAAAAACAGTCAAATTATTTTGTCTTACTGAAATTTTAAAACTGCTTTAATCACCTTTTATGTCTCCCTTTACTATATATGAATTTCTATTTCTTGTTAGATTATAAACCTGGTAAGAAACAGAATGCATTACTCTGGTACACCTCCTCAAACGTATATTACAGACTTATTCCACCTAGTGACCGATAACAAGATAACGAATGCAAAGTAAAACGGTGTGCATCAGTCAAGTTTCTGTCAGTGTTTACGGCAAAGATAAATGTAAATGGGCTTAGAACAGGGAAAAAGGGGTAACCTGCGTGACAGTGACCTCTTCAGAAAACCCATTTTAAGTCATGGCAAGTTTTGAAATTTTCTCTATATCAGATTTAAAAATACACTCAAACCACTGTTCCCCTTGCCTGAATCTCAAGTCGAATTATAAGCACCAATCACTCCAAAAAATCTGGAGAGAAATAACCTCCTCACATCTGCTACTTACCAGTTTGGCTTGTGCTTCTGCAATTTTTCGGTTATTCTCTTCTAGAATTCGCTCTAGTTCCTCACGTTTTGCACGTTCTTCCTCCTAAAGGGGAGGACATGTTAAGATGTTAGAAAAATGTATTGTTTATTTTCATTAATAAATATTTACTAATCTTCCTCTGAACTTTTTTGATCTGACTTAAAAGGGTAGCTGTACAGCCACCTTCTGTCTGACAAACGATAAACTGTGCAGCCACTAAAATTGGTTTCTAGCACTAAATTTAAATCATCCCTCCCAGTCCAAACAGCAACCGACTAAACCCTCCCTAAGGACAGTTTCCTAGTAATTATTACTAGTACTTTAATATCACACAAATCAACAAGGACAACTACAATACTGGATAGTATTTACCAAATTAAAAGTAATATATAAAATATAAATAAAGTGAATATTTGTCTCACCAATTGTGTATACCTACGTATTCTTTACCTATACTCCTTTAATCAGCATTAAAAGTTGAATATTTACTGTCTTGTCCCGTGTCCTGCAGAGTGTGCTCCTCGGCTGCCATACGCGCCAGCTTCCTCTTTAAAATGATTTGTACTGTTAGCTTGGCAAGACCTGCATCAGCAGCTCAACCATTTATAAAGAAACAACATACAAGGAAGGCTGAGCTGAGGAATGCAGATGTTTATGGTAAGAAGGAACAAAAAATGGAATTCATCATTCCTAAGGCAAACAATTAATAAGAAAAATACATTTACTGTTAGTGAAAAATACAAATGGTAATCCATACTTCATGGAACTAAGGGCTTCTTCCATAGGGAGAATGGACTTAACATTCAGATGTTGACAATCTCTAAAGGCAGCTTATACTGTCACCTACAGTCTGAACTGAAATTCAGGAATCCAGGGGATGCATGGTCAGGAAATAAAATTCTGCAGTTTATTTTTTCTTGGAGAATTTAATGAAATTTTATAATACAACTACATGAAGACTGCTTGACGGTTTGGGCAGTGTTCAGATTACAGCATACATATTCAAATAATTTTAATATTTGGAAAGACTGTCAGAGGGTTGTGTCCGTGTAAAAAAAAATTGTTAATATGAAACAAAAAGCAAATGAAGAGAAAAAAATCTTACTATGATTAATAACTCGCTACAAGACAGCACAATTACTCCAAAAGTCTTCATTATTAAAAGCAGTGATATAAATAAAAATGTCACACATTCAATATTATTATAGTCTGAAATCCACTATGAATATAGACAAGTACATCTGAAGACAGGACAAGGGAAAATGCAGTTTAAAAGCTAATCGTACTGAAAAGCAAAGAGATAAATATGAGGCCGACTTGTCCACAATAATGCCAAGATGAAAAATGACAGTGAGTCATATCTCATGAGTCCAGTATTTCATTTCATTAAAATTGAACTACAGGATTTCCTATGTCACACCAATGGGTTCAGAGTTATTCCACAAGCTACGCTGATGGACACTCAGTGCTGTGAAGTAATTTGCCTTGAGTGTTTCGGTGACTTTCACCAAGTTCTAGGATCCTGGAGTAATCAGTGCAAACAAGCCATAAAGCTTCAGTAGCAAATTACTGTCTCACAGAAAGACATTTTCAACTTCTGCTCCAGCTGCTGATAAAACAAATCATGTGTTTAGCTTGACTCCAGACAAGGACAACCTGTTCCTTCATAACTCTCTAGAGAAAAAAAGGAGTTGTTAGTAGATACTAAAAAAGTGGATGAATAATCTGGACGTCTTTCCTAAGAAGACTCCTTGAAACACATTAGGAAAATGGAGGGCCTTATGAGCGGAATGCTAGAATTAGTCCACTGTGTTGAAGCGGGATTTGGGGGGAGGGCAAGGGAATAAGAAAGAAAAAGAGTGAGAAAACCTATTTATCACAAGCAGGTGCTATCACTCAGTATTAGGCCCTGCTCTCTTTATTCTGACCGAAGGCAAAAAGCCTCTCCCAGTCAAGGTAACAGAGTGATAACAGAAAAGAATGCACGACCACAGGTGGAGTTTGAACTTCTTCCCTTTACCACTCCCTGTCTCCCGCCTCCCTCCCAAAAAAGAATGTAAGTCCTGCAGCCATGGCAAAAGTTTCAAACACTTCTCAAATAGGTAAGCCAGCTCCATCGGATCAAAAAAGGATCGGTGAGTAAGTTTTAAGAAAATAACTTTTAAGTACCAGTCAGCACTTGTGGATAGGCTAAAAATTAACTCTCGCAGCAATGTACGTTTGGACGAGAAAGGAATCGGTGTGTATCCGTCTCCTTCTGAACGGGGCAGGGGCACAACCCGACACTGAAAGTTTTGCCATGGACTGACTCTACTTTCCAAACGACCGAGCGTTACCTCTCTGGCTTTTTGTGCTGCAAGCTCAGCTTGTCTCTGTCGCTCGAGCTCTTCGAGCAACTGCTTTTCCATGATGCGCTTGGCTTCCTCCACCCTTCTGAGAACTTCTCGCTCAATCTCATCCTTCCTTTTCTCCAATTCTTCCTCTACTCTTTTGGCCACCAGTTCTTCCACTCTTCGCGCTGTTTCTTCCTCGATGAGCTTCTCCTCGATTTCCTGCTGCCGACTAGCAAACAAAGTGGGAAAGGTGACTTAGGTCGTATTTTTCAAACGTACACATTAAAACACCATTAATTTTAACCCCATTACTGAGACTGGCTTTATTCATGATTTCAGATTTCATTTATATGTATGTCATACTTAAGGACATTTAAGGAAGCTAACAGAAGTCTGTGACACAGCTCAGTGGCTTGAGCACTTGCTTAGTACTTCACAAGGCCCTGGGCATGATTTCCCAGCACCACATAAAAAAAAAAAAAAAAA
>PVKB01006171.1:49534-71345 GCA_004027205.1 Ctenodactylus gundi | reverse complement strand
GGGGGGGGGGGAAGGAGTGGCTGGGAAATGAACCCCGGGTGCTCTGAACTATACCCCAGCCCTTTTTTATTTTGAAACAGTGTCTCAGTTGCCCAGACTTGAACTTTCAATCCTCCTGCCTCAATCTTTCAAGTAGCTGAGATCATAGGCTTGCATCACCATCCCTGGCTAAGGCTTTCCTCTTTAGCTCTTCTAGAGCCCTTTCAACCCCCCTTCCTTCATTCCCACACCTGAGGTGGCTAGCAAACTTTCCCAGGCTACGAGGCCTTCTGGGTGGCCTGTTACGCCAGGGTTTTCTCCCAGTTGATCCTGCTTTAAAAGGCTTTGCGATTCCATTTCATTGTCTTTATTTTAGGTGGGGTAAGGAGGAGATCGAAGTAGTGGGGATAGGCTTGCTGTGAAATACCATGGGGCAGTTCTGAAAGGCAGACGTCTTGGGACGGGAGAGGGACAGCTTGGACGGAGGTTCCCCACCTCCCAGCCTATGCTGTCTCCTGGCTCAGGCCTTGTTACGTTTTGAAAAGAAAGGAGCCTTATCTTGTCTGCTTGAAGTTGCGCTGAGCATGGTACCCTGGCCTTGCAGGACCCTGACGCTGGGCCCTGTGTTCCTCTGGGTCAAAACACACTGGCCTTGGGGCAAGGAAGCCCACTCAGATCTCACTGCCTGGGCTAAGGGGCATCCTGTCCATAGCCAGTGGCACAGGTTCAGATAGGCCTGTAGCTTTGGCAGGCCTGCCTCTTGTCTTACAGGACGTGGTGGTCTTCTCTCCTGGATGACAGCACAGGCTTCCATCAGGTGGCATTTCAGGGTTGAGAGCCTTGCTTGCTTCTGTCTGCCCTGTCGTTAGCACACTGGGACAGGGCAAGTGCTGCTGAGTTCATTCATTTAGCAAATATTTGCGTGTCTAATTCGTGCCAGATTCGTGCCAGATTCTGTGCTGAGGCTGTATTAGTGATCAAAACAGACGTGAATGTGTGCCATCGCGGAGCTCATGGGACAGCAGAACAGCTGGCCAACTGGAAGACAGGCCGGAGGGAAAGCAGAGAGGAGGGCGCTGCGTTGTAAATGCAGTTGTCAGGGATGTTGTATTTTTCAAATAAGATAGGGAAGACTTCACTGAGAGGGTGACATCTTGACAAAAAAGGAACAAGCAGAGGGAACACCAGCTGCAAAGGCCCTGAGGTAGGGCCCTGCTGGCATTGTGTATCCAGGAATTGTGGGGGATGGGAGGCTGTGCTTGGAGGGTATGCTGGGGAACGGGGCAGAGGACGAATGCTGGGACACGAGTGCTGGGAGAATAGCGCGAGAGGAAAACAACTGTATGCTCGCTAGAAATCATGGCACCTGTGCCTGTGTTGCTGTGCTCTGTGTAGTCCCTTGGCGTTGTGGGGATTTGGGCATTAGGGTATGTCTCAGGGAGGAGGTGTTTGCATGGCCTGTGTTGCTGCGGACTTCCTGCCCTCAGCTTGGGTCCTGTCAGATACGCCAGTCCTTGTGATGTGACGACAGTTCCCACCAGACTATTGTGTTTCCACCACTGATACCAAATTAACAAAAGCCTCTCAGGTGATGAACACAGAGCCATGCCTTAGAGCAGGAAGAGGTGTTTGGAGAATCTCCTGGTTCCTGTAGGTCAGCCGCTAGCAGAGTGGGGACCCGTAAAATAGCCAACAGGCTGTCCTTGTCTTTGCTGCAGCTGGCCCTTCTTGGGCTGGGCCCCTCACCTCTGTCCTGTTCTACACCCTGTACTTCCTCTGCCCCTGCGGATTTGGCAGCACAGTTTTGTGTCCTGGTCTCACAAGGCACCTGGAAGCCTCCTTGGTGCTGACCTCTGTCCCGTAAAGGTCCGAGCGTATGTGTGCTCAAGGGCATGTGCATCGAGCAGACCTTCATGTGGGTATCCTCTGTCCTCCCCACTGTGGGGTTCTGGCTGAAGGTTAGGGGCACCCCTGAGTTTCTGGTACCTGGATGTAAGGGCCACCTTTCCTGGATGGCACATGGTACCTTGAGAGGATTTGCCAGCCTTGAGCCTGACCATAGTTCCCAGTATTGTGATATGGCCCTGTGTAGACTGGCAGTCTGAGGAGGGTGTGCCCCAAAAGGCTGGGCAGCACCTTTGGTGTCTTCTCCCATTTGGAGCCTTCATTTTCTCATGTTAGGTGTCTGCACATGACAGTCCCTACCCAAGTATCTGGGGTATCATCGTAACAGTGAAATGGGATTTGGCATTGGCCAATTCATATGGGCCCCTTCAAGGCTGAGGGACTCTGGGGTGCTCAGGTGGCCTTAGAGGAACCCCAGTGGTTTGGCTCCTGAGGAGCTGAGTCCTTCCCAGGGGCACTTATGACCAGGTACATAGAAGCTTCCTGAGTACCCAGGGAGCCTTATTTTTTCCAGTGACCTTGGATGGAATTGGGGGAGGGACAGGCCCCCAGAAACGTGAATGTCCTGGGAGGGTGGACTCTTTTAAGGTCAGAGGAGGCAGCTGCAGTGGCCTGAAGTTGTGAGGTCTGGGTGACCTCCAGCCTCAGCTCTGCCTGGCAGGCCCACACTAGTAATCCAACATTTCTAACCACGCTGCTTGACTTCTTTTAACAATAGGAAGTTTTCCAACTGTTGCTTGTATTTTTAGTTGATTCAGCCTGCTTCATCTTCCTGGGCAAGTGGGTTCTTTCCCAGCCACATCAACATTCTTCAAATGAGAACAAAGCTCTGTTGAAGTTACTAATATCTGTGGCTCTGTCTGTGGGAGCCTTTCTCTTTTAGGGACCAAAGAGAGAAGGCCTAAGCAGAGCTGGGGTGTAGAGCTGTCTAGTCATCTTGGGCCCCCTCCCCTGCCTTGCACTCCATTAGCCAGATGTCATAAAAAGGGGCCCACATTTCTGGTAGCCCCTGCAGGCTGCTCTGGACTTAGCATAGACAAGCTGAGCCCTTTGCTCTTTGCGTCAGGCTGAGGTCTTCCTGTTAGGATGGGAGATTGAGCAGAAGCAAGTTTCTCCTTCCTGCTCACTGTTTCCCCCCCCCCCCCGCCCCCCAACCCTGGGAGAATGGTCCACCTTAAACCCAGGCTCTTACATGCTCAGTCCCTTAAAGCCTGCTTTCTCAAGGTACAGAAAGTGTTTTGGAGCCAGAAACCATCTAGGTCTTGGCCTCAGCTCTCCTGCTAGTTAGCTGTGGAACTTCCTACAAGCTGCCTTTCCTTTCTGAGCCTTGGTTTCCCCGTGGGTAGATGCAATTGATGATAGTACCTACCTTGTGGGGTGATGGTGAAAGTGAAGGGAGCCATCGTGACGTCAGTGCCCAGGTGGGGTCTGGCACTTATCTGGCTGGCGCTGCATGGCAGGCTTGGGAATTGGAGAGGCAAGTAGTGTCACAACCAGGTGCCTAGATCCCAGGGTCTGAGTTCACATCCTAGCTCTGCTGATTGGTGTTAGCAGACTAACTTCCGTGAGCCTCGTTTTCCTCATTGGCAGCATGAGGACGAAGCAGGCGCCCGCCTGACAGGGTTGGTAGGTGGACGCAGCATGAAAGGCACTGAATGCCCTCGGAACGGCGCCTGGCGTGTGCGGGAGCTGAAGTGTGCAGGAGCCATTGCTTCTGTGTGTTTCCGCTGGCTTGTGCCTCAGGACTGATAACCTTAGCACCTAACAGTTTCTTGTAGGGAGTGCCAGTAGTGAAACAGGAAGGTGGCAGAAAAACTCCACTGCCCTAGGGCCTGTACTAGAGAAGCAACACTCTGCTTCCTCAGCGTCTCTGTGTTTTCAAAGAAAGCAAGTTGGCCTCTACCACTGCCGCCTCTGGGGCGCAAGTGACGGGCACCTGCGTGGCGGGCAGTCTGCGAGTGAGATGCAAACTACACTCCCAAGCAACAGCTAGGGGCTCATGGTGGTGCGGGGTCGGGGACGGGGGGTAGAGCCAGGGGCCACACCTGGCCTTCCTCCCAGAGGCTGCCAGCTCTTTGCCTACCAGTAACTGGTCTGCCAAGGGGAAGTGGCCCTATGCACCTTTGCCCACCTGCCCCTGCCGGACCTGCCTGTCCCTCTTCCTAAGCCTAGCTGGGGGGGCCTGCTTGGAGCAGCTGCAGGTCTGCTTTGTTAACATGCTGTGGCTCTCGCTGACGGCAGGCTGTGGGCGGTTTGGAGAGGGGCCAGACCCAGAGGTGCAGGCTGTGCAGCTGCCTGGCCACATGAGGTGACTGACCTTGGTAGTTTTCCGAAGAGCAAACCTACCTGCTTGTCCAGCATGGCCACTCCAAAGTCTGCAGCTCCAGTGAAGCAAAGCTGGCTGGCTTGGACAGGTGGTCAGGATGGCCTCTACCTGGCAGTGTTAGGAAGCCTGCCAGAGTGAGGGTTCTTGTTGACAAGGCAGGTCCAGCCAGCCATTTTTGTGTGATTATCTGCATGACTGCATCAGTCACTAACAAATAGGGGTCTTGGAGCAGCCGGGCTCTCTCTGTGTGAGTACACATGCATGAATGTTACATGGAGTTACTGTCCTTCACTGCACATACACAGAGGAAGAAACTGACAAGATTCTCTGTTATCTAGTTAAACCAAATTTTGTATGTTCTACCTTTTTTTTTTTTTTTAACGTACTAGGGATTGAACCCAAACCATCTTCACTGAGTTACCTCTCCTGCCAAGTCAGTTTCCCAGGCTGGATTTAAATTTCTTATCCTCCTCTCTCAGCCTCTCAGAGTAAAACATATTTTTCTTTACATTTCAATATCTCAGATTTGCTGGTGAGTTATACTTAATTGACAGCATCTTTTCTTTCTTCGTGTATTTGAAATAAATGAAAGAAAATCAGCAGAGTCTTGGATTTAATGAAAGGCAGAAACTAGGTAACCTCTGGAGAAGTTACATAATTTGTGTGGTTTACTCAGAGAAGGGGGTTGAGCTATCTCATAGACCTGGCAGGATTTTATGAGGGGACATCATGATGTGATTCAAAAGACAAGCTTGAACACCAGGCTTGCTTGGCTCACAGTCCAGCTGGCTCACCAGCTGTGTGGCCTTGGGAACACAGAGAAACTTCTGAGCTTCAGGCTGTTCTCCTACCACTTGTAGACCAGGGTCCTGCAATCGGCATGATAGAGGCAAGGCGCCTGCTACGCATTTGTTTTGTGACATCCACCAACTTAAGGTAAAAAAAGGTTATTTAACTCACAGTATCGGAAGGTCTCACGCAGTCCATTCGTAGGCAGCGGGCAACAGTAAAAAGTACATGGCAGAGGCAGGAGAGCTGCTTACCCAGTTGCAGACGGAAGCCAAGTGAAGCAGGAGCCAAGTGGTTATCTTTAGACTTGGGCAAGGTTAGAACTTTCCCAGGAAGAATCTGCAACAGTGTGTCTTCTTCCTTCCTTTACTAGGTCAAGCTGCCAGTTTGGCTGCCCATACCCAGGTTCCTTGTCCGTCCCTCAGTTTCTGGCCCACAAGTCAACAACACCCACCTAAAGCTCTGCCCTGGGTGACCCCCAATCTTAACAAGTTGACACAGCCCCTCAGGTCAACTTCCAAGCATCGGCCCCTTCAGCCAGGCCCTTCCTCCCAACAGCACACTGTCCCACAGTTACTGCACTAAATCCAAGTATGTGAGGCTTCCTGGTCCTCCCTGGCAGGCTCACCTGAAGTCTGACTTCCCTAATCTGCCCTGCTTAGGAGAAATGAGGCCGGGAGCCAGTCCCTGACCTTCCAAGGTAGCAGAGGGAAACCAAGGTGTTATCAGGGCTTCTTGACTCAGTTTGTAATAATTGGACATTAGTTTTTCTTCCTCCTCCTACATCCTTCTCTTAGTTTGCCTAAGTTTTCATTTTCACGTGTGATTCCTATTAGCAGTTTTCTTTCAGATATGTCTTCTTCCTCTCTAAGGTCTTCTCACACATAGTTTCTTTGAAACTCCCTGCTATGGAGAAGGGGAGGGCGATTATCTGTGGCTGGATGGCACAGTCTTGGAAGCCTTGTGCCTGTGTTCTGGTGCCACCAGCATGGCTGGTTTCTGTCCTGGGGCCTGTTGGTCTCAGCCTGAGGCTCTCCAGCACTTAGTGTTGTCCCCAGCACTGCGTAGCCAAGAGCGTGGGGGAATTATCTGTACCCTTCTTGCTGCATTAAAATCAGATCTCACCCTTCACATCCCAGCCTTGCTTGTTCTATGACCTTTTGCAAATCACTTAACCTCTTTGCATTTTCTCCTCTGAATAGTGGCTAGTGTACAGACCACCTGGCATATGATAAGTGTTCAATAGATGGGTACTTCCTTGTGCTCTTAAAATATGTAAGGCGTTTTGTGTTTCTTTAGCTAAAGGCCAGGGATTTCCTGGAGTGCCAGCTGATGGTGGTGTCCCACAGAATGTCCTAAGACAGGTGGGTGTTCTGGTCAGGGGGTGGCAATGAGGTTTCAGGGACCTGTGTGAGCAGGATGTGCTAAGGGTGCCACCTTGCAGGACTGTAGGGGTGTGGCGTGGAGAGGAGAGTGAAGGAGCCATGGTGGGACGGGTGACGGGTGTGCAGGGTCTGGCTGGAGCAGTTTGGAGGTTGGACATAGGCTGCTGTCTGAGGTGAGACAGGGCTGGTAGGAATGGGGTATGTTTGAGGCCCTGGTCAGCAGTCATGTTGGGTGTTGTGCCGACAGTGGGCCACAGTAGACAGGGCCTTAGCAGGAGCTGCTGGCTAGAGGGAGACTTTAAGAACAGCTAGTGTTTTCTTTTTTTCTTTCTTTCTCTTTCTTTTTTCTTTCTTCCTTTCTTTCTTTCCTTGGGGAAGGATCTTGCTGTGTAGTCCAGGCTGGCTTCAAACTCGCAGTCCTTCTGCTTCATCTTCCCAACCACAGGAATTACAGCAGGTGATATTTTTAAACCTGGTTTCCCCAGAGCTCTCTTCGGTTCCCCCTCCGTCTCACTTTGAAATCTCTGATGAAGGCCGATAGCCTGACTCCATCAGTTTTGTGTATTGTCGGGGATTTGAAGCCTTCTCTTTGGTGGTATTTATGCCCCACGCATAAGGAATTGTATGTGCCAAGGCGTGAAGGAGGGTGGTGATGGTGTAGCTTGTGGGATGGGGTGGAGGGCAGTAGCATGGCTTAGGCCGAGACCTACTGGGGGAGGCTTTGCTGCTGGCCTGCGAAGGCAGGACGTGTTTTGTGAGCTTTGAGAAGCTCACAGGATCTTGAAGGGGATTCTTGATGGATGCTACTGGGGACCACTATCTTCTGAGCCCCAAGTTATGGCTGTGATCAAACCTGAGGCTTTCATACCTGTGCCCACGCAGGAAGCTGATGTACCTGGTCTAATCTGCTTATACCAGAGAGAGGGTTGGGAAGCCTTATCTACTAGCTGGCAGTAAACCTTGGCACCCTGCTTGGCCTCCCATAGCCTGAGTGTTTCTGTGGTTAGGGACAGGTAGGACAGGGACCTGCCCTGGCTTGAGACCATGCACCATTTCATCTAGGTGCGCACTTCCGGAAACACGGAGTGGCCTCTCCCTGGGAAGTACACAGCACCTTCTCTGAGAGTACCCACCTGATGGACTCCTAGAGGAGAAACAGTTGGCCCCAGCCACCACGTTCCCTATCCTTCACTTTGAGTCTGACCTACCATCTCATGATAGAATTTGGAGCCCCCAAAGCAATCCCTGCAAGCTTTGAGCTGTGAGTAATTAAGCCCTCCCTTCGAATAGCCACATCTTTAAAAGCTGTAATTTGTAGCCCAAAATAGCTGCCTGTTCCAAGAGCCAGAAGAGCCCTCGATGTGTGCACTTTCAGCACGCAGCCTGTGGTCTCTGCTTTGACACGTGCATGTCCCCAACACCTGTTTTCTCAGGAGAGCTAGAGGCTCTGGGGCTGGTGGGAACAAGAGCTTTTAAACTTGATTAATGTTAGTCCAAAGGCCAAGAAGCGGCAGGAACAGGAGCTTCTAGAGGGTGCCTGGGGAATCTTTGAGAATTTAGATAGGGTAACTTAGGTTCCAGAGTCCCGATTCAAGTTCACACAGCCCCAACTTTGTCAGTGATTGCAAAGTGAAATAAAGACAAAACCTGTAGCGTAACTTAAGAGAAAAGTAGATTGAACTCTCTGGATACTGCTCCCTCGTGTGTAAGGAAGAGACTGTTTGCTTGCAGGGATATTAAGGGAGGAAACAGGAGCCGGCTGTATAGCAGGGAGCAGGATCCCTTGGAGGTGCTGCATGGGTTAGCCTCCTTTCCTTCCCCAGGGTGCAGCTCCACCCACCCCTCCCACTCTGTCCGTGCATCAGGTACAGGGGTGAGGGGACTGCACATTCACAGGAAGCACATCCTTTGACCTGCGGCCTCTCTCCCTTCTCCACCGGCTGGCATGCCTGGAATTCCTGGGGCTGACTGCTGGGTTTGGTTTCCAGATGTGGAAACAATTTAAGTTCTGTTTTCATAATCCCTGACAGTTTGCCTCTGAAGTCCACATTCGCATTTGAAAATCAAGGCCGTTGGCTGTGTCTGAGGAGCCAGGGTACGAAGACGTGGCCTCTTTGAATCCCTTTTGTTCAGGAAATGGGTTCACTAGGGCACTGGCTCTGAGACCCAGGGCTTTTGGAAATAGTCACACCGCATCCAGGTCTTGGTCAGAATGTGAGTTCACCTTGGCTTCACTCTTCCCCTGGGTGTTTTTCTTGGAGATGAGTCAGCTAAATTTAAATGTGGGATGGGGGCGTAGCTCAGTGGCTAGCGCACTTGTCTAGCAAGCACAAGGCCCTGGGTTCTGTTTCCTAGTATCACATAAAAATTAGCCAACGTGGTGGTGTGCTTCTGTAATCCCTGCACTGAGGCTGAGACAGGATTGCTGTGAGCTGTAGGCCAGCCTGGACTACATAGTGAGTTTAGGACTAGCCTGGACTCCACAGCAAGATGCTGTCTTAAAAAAAAAAAATTACCTATCCCTTCTGCCACCATTACTAATCCCGGACAGCCACAGCAGCGGACACATGCTTGGGTTTCAGCCCTGTCAGGGTGAGGCCGGATCATAGCTGCACAGGATGCCCTTCTGTCCCAGGAGCAGGAGGGCCCTCCTTCCCACCCTGACCACAGCAGAAGGAAGAGAGTGATCTGCTCTGAACTTTATGGAGCCAGAAATAATGTCTGGCATGCCAAGCCTGGAAATATCTTGTTGAGTTACAGGACCCTCTGGCCACAGAGGCGGTGACCCAGGGTTGGAAGGTGAATGTGCCAGGCTGGGTCCAGGGCCGACCACGGTATCTTCTCTAACCAATCACCATGTAGGTAACATAGCTACGTCTGTATCATAACTACATAAAATAGGGCTGTGTACAAACACCAATTCTGGTGTCTCTGACCTGTGCCTATACCTCTTTAAAATTAAGATACAATAGCTGTGCCACAAGAAAATAGGAAAATGGACTAGGATTCCTGTGTAAGTAGGGTTTCCAGAAATCATCTCATCAGCGTGGCACCACCAAGCTTTGGTCTCGGGGTGCTGGGAATGTAGCTCAGGGGTGGCCTCAGGCCCTTCTGAGGCAGTACCAAAAAAAAAAAAAAAAATGCGAAACAGCAGAATCTCGGATTAACCAGACAGAGAATAAATAGATGAATCCTGAGTCTCTCTCTCTTTTTTGAGACAGGGTCTTGCACTGTAGTCCAGTTTGGCCCTGAACTCACTTATGTAGCCCATGCTGGCCTCAGGCAAACAGTGATCCTCCTGCCTCAGCCTCCCAAGTGCTGGGATTACAGGCATGTACCACCAGGCCCAGCTTGAATCCTGAGTCTGTTGATGAAGTCCTACACAGCCAATAGTTCCTTGGAGTTGAATTAAATTAACCTTGAAGAAATTCACTTTCCTTATCAGGGTGAGGAGGTGGTTGACTAGTCCAGGCCAGCTTGGGTGGGGGTTTCCCTGCAGGCTTCCTTGGGGGAGAGTATTGGTTGAGAGTATTGGCGGCTGGGGCTGCCGTACCCAAGTACCATAGCTAGGTGGCTAAACAATTGAAATGTATTTTCTTCCACTTCTAGAGACCAGAAGTCTAAGATGAGGGTGCCAAGATTTCTTCTGAGGCCTCACTCGTTAGCTAGTACATAGCTGCCCCTCCCTGGGTTTTCGAATAGTGATTCCTGCATGTCTGAATAGATCTCCTTTCATAATTTAGTCATTTTGGGTTATGATGCACCCTAATGACCTAGCCTTAATTTAATTGCCTTTGAAGACCCTGGCTCCAGAAGTGGTCAACTTCTAAAGGGTCAGGTGTTAGTTCATAAGTATATGAATTTCAGGGGAGTCATGGCCTGTAATCCCAGTACTCTGGGAGGCTGAGGCAGGAGGATCACAAGTTCGGGCCAGGGTTCTTGCTCAAGTGCTCTACTTGGAAACATTTGTACCAGTGTTGGAGTGTTTGTGGCTCAAGTAATCTTCTAGAGACTGGATAAGTCTTAAGACTTCAGCCGTCATTTCCTCTGGGGCTGATCCTCTGGAATGCTGTGACTGCCTGTTATCACTGGATCCCCTGGAGTGCTTTGGGCCTAGTTTGGTGTTTCTGGACTCTGTACTCTCTGGAGAATAGTGTTCTTAAGGATGGTTTCTCTTGTTCATAGTCGTTTAAGTGGAGCTGAACCTGCCTGGGATATTACCTTTTCCTTAATCAGTTCAGCAAGTTCAGGGGAAGCTATCTTTCCAAGTCCTCATAAAAAGTTTACTTTTAATAGATCCAAACCAAGACCAGTGAGAACTGATTAGTGCATGGCCTGCCCTGGAAAACTGTTGAGGGAAGGAGCTATCGTCAGCCACCAGCCTGTGTAAATCCCCAGTGTTTGGCCAGAAACCCAGATCTCTAGGGCCACAGTCCTTCTTCATCCCCTTGGCTCCGTCAGCCACATCAGCCAAAGTGGTTACCCACAGCATCTTGCCCACACCTAAGCCAGCCCCTAGCAACCTGGAAGATAACCACTTGATGTTTTGTGTTTATGTAGTACTGGGCCTTCACTTGGAGCCATATCCTTAGCCCCTTTTATTATTTGAGACAAAATCTCACTAAGTGCCCAGGCTGGGCTGAAAGTTGAGATCCCTCTGCCTCAGCCTTCCAAAGTCCTAGAGTTATAGACTTGTACCACAAGGCCCAGCTTCCCAGAACAACTTGAAAGGAAATTAGATAAAACATAGAACATTTTCCTTTATAATTAATATACCATTAACATACCAAACAAAATTAAACATAATCACCTGATACTGCCCAGTATCTAGGCCCTATTTTGACTCTGTTCCTCCTCGCAAAGCTTGCTGTAGCTGCTCTTAAGCTGTTTTTCAATGCATGAATGTGTAAAGAAAGCAACATCTTGTTAAATGGATCCTATTCATTTTAAATGCCTTTTACAGATGAGTTGTTTATCTAATTGAGGATGCAATTATATTCATTTTTAACATCCCTTGATTAATTTAGAGCCAAGTTGTTCCAAGTCCAGAAGCATCACCTGAAGCCTTAGTAGAAATGCTTTTGTATGTGCATGTATATCTTTTAGTTTTTGTATTTTGACATAGGGTGTCACTAAGTTGCCCAGGCTGGGCCGGAGCCTGCAACCCTCCTGTCTCAGCTCCTAAAGCACTGAGATTAATGGTGTGTGCTACCGTCTCCAGCTTAGAAATGCACTTTAACTTGCCTAAATTAATGAGAATGCACATTTTCAGACCTTACTTCAGACTCAATCAAAACTGATTCAGTCTAAGTTTTAACTCTCCACTCCCCCTGCACTCCGCCCGCCATGCAATTCTGATGTACAATTTATTTTTTTCTTTTTGCAGAACTGAGGATTGAGCCCATGACCTTCAAACAAGGCTATGTCCTTAGCACATCTTTAGGCATTTGATTCTGAGACAGGGTCTTCTAGGTCACTAAATAGCCCAGTTGAACTTGAACTTAATGATCTGACTGCCTCAGGCTCCCAGAGTGCTCTAATTGCAGGCATGCACCACTGGGCCCACCCTCTGATGCATGTTGAAGTCTGAGAAACTATGGTCTAGAAAAATCCTCCCTCATTTAAAAAAAAAAATGACATTCTTTTTGTAATAGACCAGGCCAGTGTTTTGTAGAATTCCATTATACTTTTTTGTCTACTTCCCCAGCAGTATGTCACTTGTTACTCTATCTGCTGTTTACCCACTTAGCAGAAAGAAGTTAGATGCTAGCACTTGATGAAATATTCAGTATTTGTGACAGCTGCACCTAGGAGCTGCTGTGAACATCCTGTGTGCCACATCAGGGAGCCAGGCTCTGAGGCTTCCCAGTCCGTGGTACGAAGTTTAATCACTGCATTAAGAAAACGGTAGCCTGCTTCCCTACAGTAAGGAAACACAGGGGCTTTTCTGTGTTTTGCGGTGATCTGCAGGGTGATTCTTGGGCACTGTAGAGGATCCAGTTTCTCATCCACCTCGGACCTGCCCTGCCTGGGGGTGGGGTCCTGTGTGTGTTGGGTTCAGTTTGTAGCAGTCCTGTCTTCTGTGCTCCCTCTAATCCTCATGTTTGTTCTTTTGTTACCCAGGGAGGTAATTTAAAGTCTCAGATTTCTTCCTTCCACTAAGTTTCACTCCATGTAAACTTATGCTTATGTAATGATGCTTTGTGAAACTTTGTTACGGAGTGTTAGATCTTGTTAAATCAGTCTTTTATCATTAAGTGTCCCCTTTACTTGTCTTAAATTCATTTGAGATTAGTGTGGCCCTTACTAAGCTTTTTTTTCAGTCAGTAACTGTATCTTTTTTCATTCTTTTAGTTTCCACCTATCTGTGTTGTTAAGTTTAAATTGTGTCTCTGGAAAATGGCATATCGTTGTTCTTAATCTAATCTGACACACTCTAGATAGGATTATTTACTCTATTTGCATCTAATGTGTTACCGGTCAGGGTTTTGTCCCATCTGATATTTGACCCTCTTCCTTTATTCCTATGGGACATTTTAAATTTCTTTTTATCTTCCTCTGTTAGAGTTTCACTACTACGTTTTTATATTTTTTAATTGCCCACTTTTTGTTTTGTTTTGTTTTGTTTTGTTTGAGACAGAGTCTTACTGTATAGTCCAGGCTGGTATCAAGCTCATGATCCTCCTGCCTTCACCTCCCAAGTTCTGGGGTCACAGGCATGTGCCACCATGCCCAACTAACTGCCAACTTGTGATGTGCTTATAATGTTAGTGGAATGGAAGAGGCACTGTAGGGACAGAAGGGTTGAGGCATCTCCCTAAGTTGGAAGGTGTTTCCAGTGGACACATAGCATGGTTCAAATTCTGGGCTGTGGTTTAACAGCCTTGAAAACCAGACCTTACTGGTACTTCCTACATTCCTTTGACCCAGGTCGTTTGGAGCTCAAAACTGTACCTAGCTGGATAGATGTAGCCGGAATGTCAGCTGACTGCCTTGCAGTGGGAAATGCCCCTGGCTGTGAGCTTGGGCAGTCCTTTGCTCCCCCAGGTCAGCAAGTTTCTGGGTGGGATGGTGGGCAAACTTGGGCAGGGACCTGGGTAGAAGGCTTGGCTAGATAGCAAGTGGTCTCCAGCTGCTGTACCAGCTGAGCCGGGCTCACACAGTCTTCTGGGCAGGCTGGACAGGCATCACCTCTGCCCCCTGGCTGAGTGGGCATTATCCCTGTTTTCCTCAGACCATCCCTCTTTGTGGTTCCCGGAAGACCCCTGGCCCCCACCGCCACTGAAGGTCTGTTGATTTTAGATCCTTCAGTGTGGCCAGTCCCTCTGTTCCACTCACTGCCTTTCCAGAACTCTCTGGTCTTGGTTTGGGTTTGGCTTTGGGTTCAGCCCCAGGGGACGGCCTGATGTCTCCTCTCTGTGGTTTTCTGGTAACTACAGCTTGCCTCCTTCCTTCCAATCCTGACACTCCTTAGCAGTAGCTAAGGGGTGATGGGAGAAGGGTGTGGGACTGGGTGAGGCAGCATGAGTTGCCGCAGTGACGGGAAGGCTGCAGGGAGGGCCCGTGGCCGCCTGCTGCCCCGGCGTGCGCTGCTGAAGCAGGGCTCGGTGAGCCCCTTCCTTATGTAAGTGGCTCAGGAGTCTTGAGAAACCCCAGCATGGCCGCCTCCTCTTTTGCTGGGCACCAGCCTGAGCTTCCACAGCCACCATTGCCAGACTGAACTGAAGCAAGTTTGCCTGAGTGCCTCAGTCTCCCCATCTGTAAAATAGGATGATTGAAGATATTCCTTTCAAAGGGTGAGGTGAGGATAAAGCCGTCCTGCTCGAGACTAATGAAGCACTGGTTGTCGCTGTTGTCTCCTCCGCGAATCTCAGCTCCACCTTAGGATGGAGCAGCGTGCAGCAGGAAGGGGCCTTCACTGCCATCTACCCAGTGAGCCGCCCGGAGCTGCGGAGAGATGGCCTCTGTTGGGTGCTCAGGCGGCGCCTGGGAAGAGAGGCTGACCCTGGGAGGGAGGTGACACAGGCAGGGGCTGGTCCTGAGGCAGGAACCTGGCATTCTGTCCTGTCTTCTGACCTAGGCCTCCCCCACCAGAGCAGGAAGCTCAGGGCCTTAGAGCTTTGATCGCACAGCGAAAGGCCATCCCCAGAACAGTGGCAACAAACCCTAGCGGCTTAGTGACCCTTTCTCCTGTACTTGCCCGTTGCCTGGCTGGGCCCACCCCAAAGCCCTGCAGCTGGGCTGAGCTTACTTAAGTGCAGAAGGCAAGGCCAAGGCTCCGTTCTCCCTGTGCGGATGTTTAGCCCTCCTGTTAGTTCCTACCCCTGGCCGCCAAGCAGACCTTTGCAGAGTCAAAACCTCTTGTGATCACCGAGTGGCAGAGCCTGACTGCAGAGTGACTTACCAACCTCTGCTGCCACCATCTTTGTGAGATAATAGCAGCTGAGCCACCTAACCCCATCCTCCTCTCCTTTGGACCTGAGGGCATTGGCACCCACAAGTCAGCTCCATAACTGAAACTTCTGTTGGCCATGAGAAAGACCCAGCAGGACCCCGCCCTGGTCCATCTCTTATCTTGTGCTGTTGGATAGCTGGATTGTGCCCCAGGGTCCGTCACTAACCTGGCCCGGCAGCCAGCCAGTCTCCCCTGCATGGGCTTGGCCTTGGTGTACATTGTCTCCCTTCCCTGCACTGGGGCTCCACGTGTGCCTGGCTGCGAGGGAAGCTGGGGTGTGCCCGCCCATGCTATTTTTACCCAGCCTTGTCTCCACAGAGCTGTGCTTTGGCTCTGGGTGGCTGCCTGTGGAGCAGACTGCTGCCAGGGCTGGGGGTGGGTGAGCCGGAGACATGGGGCCTCCTGGTCTCCCTTCCCAAGGCAACGTCTCATCTCAGAACCTTTAGAAGGGTGTAATAATGTGTACACAGACATCCCAGAGAGTAGGCAGGGCAGGACCCTGGTGGAGAGGTGATCTTTGGAAGGCAGGCTCTGGAACTTGGGAAAGTCTAGCCTCCTAAAGCTGATCCCAGCCTACCGCTAGCCCAGGGTGTCACCAGAGGTCAGAGGAAAGGGTCCCTGGGGCTGGGTAGAAGCCAGTAGCTCAGGAACACCTTCAGTGTCTTCCACCAACATGACAGTGACAATGATAGCTCACATGTCCCGAGTACCTTCTATGTATGAAGCCTGTAAAGTGCTTAGAACACTTGCCAACTCATTTTATTCTGACTGTGATTAACTCCTGTTTATGGACAGGGAAACTGAGGCGCTGAGTGAGAGGTTCCTTAAATATAAAGCCACAGAGCTTGTAAATGGCAGAGCAGGACATGAAGCCACTCCAGAGCATACCTTTTGTGCCAGTCTGCTCCTCTCTGCCATCTTTCAGCATCCTTGAGATGCAAGGTATCTTTCTGGGTGCCTTAAGTGCTCCCACCATCCCACCACTGTTTTTAGATGGGCTTCAGAAATTAAAGAGCATGTCCAGCAGTCACACAGGCAGCGACCACACTGGAATTGGCCCAGGCCTGCAGGTCCTGTGGCTGGGCCGCTCCCAGCTCACCACGTGGTACAGCTCAGTGCATCCACTGCTCATTAATCACATAACGTGTGCTCTCCGTGATTTGGGTCCAGACAGAATCCTAGCAACTCCTACTCGGTGCCTTCTTTCTGGCAGGGAACATAGAAATGTCAGACCTCTGAGCACTAGTGGCCGGGAAGATGAGTGTCCTGCGCTGGTGGGTGTGACTTTGAGATGGCTCCTGTCTGAGCTGAGGTGAGTCAGGCTGAAGGCCAAATGAAGCTGTTTGGTGTAGGCCCTGCCACACCCGGTCTGACTGCAGGACAGTGGGCCATTGTGAGCCACTCCAAGCTTGGCCGCCTCCCACGTGTATCGATACTTGGCCTTTCCAGCAGCCATGAATTCAGCCCTTGCCAGCTTCCTACAGAGGAAGGACTAGCTTTGGGACCTGCGGAGGGTGGACACAACTCTTAAGATGGGACAAGTGCCCCATTGGCCAGCAGTGTGCCTCTAGCCTCCCACTTCCTGGGAGGCCCAGTTCTGTCCAGCCCTGGCTAGAGACAAGGTGGAGACATGGAGATGGGGATGCCACAGCACAGATCTGCCCTACCAGAACAGCCAGCTGGGTCCCATTTCTCATCCTTGGGCCCCAGAACTCTCTCGCCAGACACTCCTCAAATGATCCCCCCGGTGGCTGCCTACCTGTCAGGATCTTGCGGGCTGGCTGGCTGAGGATCCTTGGCTAGAGGGGTGGCTAAGCCACTGCTGGACACCACCTCTCCAGAGGCCAGGCCAGGATGCCAGGTTCCCACAGTGGCTTTCTGGTACTTGCATAAATTGTCTCATGTAGCTCCTACAACGGTATCTGAAGTACAGATGACAGTCCCTGCTGGGGAGAAGCCAGGAGCACACAGGTTGTGAGCGCCTGGGCCAGTCAGGACAGGCAACCAGTCAATTAGGCTCCAGCTCTGAGCCCTCACCCAGTCTCACCCACCAAGACCCCCTGAGCTTGCAGAGCGACTCTGTCCCTTTCACTCCTGGGAACACTTCATGGAGGAGGGACGTGAGCCTGGGATGATCTGGATATAAGCTACTCACCCAGTTTGATGGGAGCTGGCCCTGTGCCCTGGGAAGGCAGGAGTCCTGGGCTTCTAGGTCCTTAGGAACACAGCCTGGGAGCGATATTGAACCATGCATGCATGATGTTTGGGGTAACCCAGTGAGCACACTGTTACTTCCCCAAAATACCCCCAACAGGTTAGACACAGCTCTCTGTGCAAACTCTGGGGAATCCCTGTTAAGTAAGCTCCAGACCTGGACCTGTCCTCAGTGCCAGGAGCCACTGGATAGTAACCGACTGGTCTTGTATAAACCCCCCCTTTTTTTCACAAACCAAAGAAATGGGGTCAGGAGAGGGGAGCTCTGAGGGGCAGCCTCTGACCTCGCCTTATTGACATCTGGCTGCCTGGGAACTTGGGCTCTTGAAAAACCTGTTCCCCACCCTTACCTACCAGGCTCTCCGAGCACCTCTGTGGATGGATGGGGCCAGTGGACAACTCCTGGATTCCCAACTAGGAGTAATAAGGTAGCAATGTAGGGTGATGGTATCCTCTCCTTCCCCTGCCCAGCAGTTGGCCATGATTCGTCTGGGAATGAGACTGGCATCTTGCGTGAGCCTGAGCAGAATTGGCCTGACCATTTCTGGGCAGAACCATCCTTTGCTCCTGCACACTTCCTAGAGATGCCCTGGGTCCAGCAAGGCAGCCTCCTCATGGTACTGAACAATATAGACCCACCCACGCAGGTGACCTGGCTAGAGCATCACTCAGCCTCAGGAAGCCCTAAGAGTGTGATTTTACTTATTCTGGACTAGTTCTTTTTTTTCCGCTGCAACTTAAAAAAAAAAAAATAGAAGAGAGGCACTGGCCCAGAAGGGGTTCTGATATGACTCTTGAGTTCCCCCAGGCAGTGAGAAGGGGCACAGAGAAGGATAAGAGGATACCTTCTGGAACCTCCAAGCACTGCCTCAACTACCTCCATGATGTATTTGAGATTGGATCAGACTGAATCCAGTAGTCCCCTTTGAGGCCCACTGGGAACAGGAGTTGGTGGTACCACCAGACCCTCTCCCAGGGGCCAGGGAAATAGAAGCTGAGACCAGCCAGGGATCGTGATCTACATGGAGAAGCAGGGGTAGCCGGGGCAACTTTTGTGTAAGACGGTTGCCAGACTGAGAGGGTCCTGAGGTAGGAACGGTTTCGTACTGCTTTCAACTAAGCAAGGGGTACAGTTACTTCCTTTATAGTTGTCCTTAATAGCTCTCTTTTAACTTCAGGGAAACTACTGGAAATGGCTTTGAAGTTATAATTAAAATTTCCAGTTGGCCTTTGGCAAATAACTGTGGGATGAATGAAAAGGTGTTAATGAATAGAGTAGCTGATTTTAAGAGAAAAGGCTAATGTGTGTGTGCATGCAGCCCAGAGTGGGTGAGGGCCCAGCCTCAGTGTGTCTGAGCCTGGCTTTAGATCTCAGCAGGGAAGTTCCAGGCAGCTGCCTGCTCACTCTCAGACGTGTTCTCCCCCAGTGGCAGAGGGCAGCAGGAGTCCAACACCGCCCTCCTACATGCTTTTCCAGTCCTCCTGGGACAGTTGTGAGAGATGGACAGAAGAGGACACCTTGTGAAAGACAGGGGACAGGCAGGTGTGGACTCTGAAGGTCTGCCAGTGGAGGAAATGCTCTGAGCGGGAGGGTGGGACGGTTGTATCCCTTCTTTTACCCTTCCTGTGACAGGCTATTTGAGGCTACCCTTTCCCTAGTCAGGAGCATCCAGGAGGACTGTTGTATGCTGTGGGACATCAGGTGAGGGGCTGGCTGTCGCCCACCTGTGTACCATGAGTTGGTGTTTCAGTGGGACAGAGTGCCTGGTGTAAACTAGATCTCAGTGTCCAGGGAACCACACCTGAGCTGGCTACAGGCCAAGTCAACACCTGAGGTACATAGATGCTAGTCTTCTCTCAGTACTACCTGCGCTCTGGGAGCCAGGCAGGTCACGGCCTCCTCAGGATCCCTGGGTACAGAAGGGGAGTGGATGTTGGTGACACATAGTCTGATCCCAGTCCCCACCCTCTTAGGCCTACACAAAGGAGAAAAAGAGGCCTATGGAACTGTGGTGAAGATGGGAAGAAATGCCCCTTGTCAAGAGGCTGAGTTCACCCTAAACCACAGGGCTGCATCACCCGCGGGCTCTCCCTACTGCCCATGCAGCCGGCAGAGTGCAGTGTGCAGTCCTTCATAGCCAGGGGAGGACCCAGGCCCTGCAGTGCTCTCGCCTGAGCTCCAGCTCTCCTCGTGAGAGGCAGTCTTCCTCAGTGCTTCTCTCAGCTTCCCTGTGCAAGCCATTCTCCTGTGGGGTTGGTGGCAATTGGGTGTGGGGGTTGCTGCATCAGGCAGAGAATCTAGGTGTCATGTAAGGTAGTAAGTTCTTGTAAGGCCCATCTTCTTGCTGTTACCATGAAGTTCAAAATTTCATCAAGTGGGGGACATCAGTGGTAAACGAAAGCAGGACTTATGGCAGTGGCAGCTTGGCAAGGTCCTTGGCCTGCTGACCAGAGCCTCTGGCAGGTTCCTTTCTGAGCCTCAGTTTCTCTATCAGTATAGCAGGAATCACTCAGCACCTCTCAGGGAGAGTTCTTTGGAAATGCAGGTGGGCCAGTATGTGAACTCCCTGTACCATCCCGGGAGCTAAGGGGCTGCTTGCTGATAATGTTGCTTCCCTTTTGTTTCCATTGGATTTAGCTTTGTGCTTGCTAATGAAACCTTTGCTTAGGGTGTAGGTCTGATAGGCTCAGAGCCACGTGGGATTGGGTTAGGGACATCTAGGGAGAAAGAACCCTGTGAACTGTAGGGGTGCTTTTCATTACTCAGCCCCTCTGCCTCTGGTCAGAGGTGCCTGTCCATCTGGTGCTCAGCTCAGGCAGGGTGCCAGCTCATTATTCATCATCTGTTCTAGCCAAGGGACTTGTACAGGGGGCAGACCCCAGGGACTACACACGTCTGAGTGGGCACATCCACGCCTGTCTCCGGTGGCCTTCTCAGATGCCTTCTTGTCTGGGACTAGCAGCACCGTGCACAGCCCTAGTTCCCAGCGCCCGTGCAGCTTAGGGATGGGGGTGGGGGGAGCCCTCTCACGGAGCACTCTTTCAGCCAAGTAGCATAGCCTGGAGCCTCAGGGACAGGTTGCCATCTCCAAGGATGCAAAGCCACTTGGGAAATACCCATCTCCTCAGAAGGAAAGCAGGTCCAAGAAAGATTGGCAGAGAGTGGTCCCTCAGATTAGCATGGCTCTGAGCACAGCCAGAGCTCTTCTCTGGGGTGGCTTCAGCAAATGGACAGGTATATCTTTGTTGTGCACCGTCATCCTACGGTGCTGTGTTGGGCACTGGACCCATGTGGGCAAGTCTGGGCCAGAGCTCAGAAGCTACAGTCAAGTATTCTTGCTCCCCAACATGGCTGTGGCAGGACCACGGCAGGGGCTCCACTCAGGCTGACATCATATCCTTTGGCCAGAATTATATTTACTGGGGTTTCTACAGGGGCTGTATTCAGTGACACAGTGGTCTTATGAGGTGTTCTTACTTTACAAAGGAGAGAACTGAGGTCTGTGACAAGCAGAATCATGGAGGGTGGACAACTTCCAGGCATATCCAGCAACACGACTTCCCTCTGCCACAGTGGATCAAGTTTTGTGAGGTCAGGACTCATCTAAAGACCACTCAGCATGGATATGCCTTTAATTTGGATCCCCAGACACCTCAGAGTTGCTTCTGACAGGACTCGGTCATGCTGACCAGCCACCCCAAGGGTATGGCCATCCCAGCTTGAGCCCTTCTCCATGGATGGCTGTTCTGGCAGGTACAGCTCCTCATAATGTGAGAGGCCCCCAAGGTGAATCACCTGCCTGGATTCCTCATCCTTGGAGTCTCAGGATCTGGGCCTTCTTGAGCCCTAGTCCCTGCCTGTTCTCTTATCCTGCAGATGCTATTGCAGTCTAAGGAAGGCAGATTCCCAGCTGGCTGACCCTCCCTCATTCTGTCTCCTTATTTGTTTTCCAGGGCAGCAAGGTCCTAGGACCCACCTTCGCTGATGGCGAGCTCATCCCCAGGGAACCAAGTTTCTTTCCTGAGGACGAGGAGGAGGCCATGACACTGGCCCCACCTGAGGGACTCCAGGAGTCAGACATTGACAGCCCCATGGAAAGTACCCAGAGCCTGGAAGGCTCCGTTGGGAGTTCCACTGAAGACAAGGAGCGGGGACTCGGAGGGCTGTTTCTGCCAGAGGACAAGTGAGTAAAGACTGGCAGAAGCTTGTTACATGGCCTCTGGGCCAAAAATGAAGTTCTTGGAAGGTCTTTTCAGAAAGTGCACATAAGATACACTCAAGAATTGTATCACCGGCATTACTTCTGTGGGTATTCTGCATAGCAGAACATTCTAAGCAGCCTAGATGTTTAACAGTAGGAATAGTTAAGGAATTTCAGGCAACTGTGTAGAGTCAGCTTTTAATGACCATAATAGTACTGTATACATGATCTTGATTCAATTAAAAAAAAAAAACAGGTTACAGCCAGGCCCAGTGTCACAGGTCTATAATCACAGCACTCTGAGAGCCCAAGGTAGGAAGATCACAAATCAAGCCCATCCTGGACAACTTGTGACTTAGTGAGACAAAGCAAAAAAATTTAAAAAGTGTTGGGGGACGGTGTTAAGGATGTAGCTTAGTGCAAAGGTCCCAAGCTTGATCCTAATACCATAAGACAGAGAGAGAGAGAGAGAGAGAGAGAGAGAGAGAGAGAGAGAGAGAGAGAGAGAGAGAGAGAGAGAGAGAGAGAGAGAGAGAGAGAGAGAGAGAGAGAGAGA